>VDFB02323363.1:0-83785 GCA_007258455.2 Sequoia sempervirens | reverse complement strand
CTCTCCATCTCTTCCTAATTCCCTCTCTCACTCTAGTTTTCTAAGCCTTAGTTGCCTCCTAAATAGAATTATAGTATGGGGCACTAGGGAAAAGTCATCTGGTAATCATCTCCAAGGTTATATAATAATCAATAGATTATATAAGTCTCAAATAGGGAATTTATATCTATAGGGAATTTATATCTATCTTCCCCTCCCTCCCTCCCTCTCTAATTTTCTCTATCTCCCCCTCTCTCTCCTTCTCCTTCTACTTCTCTTTATCTCACCTTTCTCTCTCCCTCAACCCTCTCTCTCTCTCCTCCTTTCACCCACCTTCTCTCTCTACTTCTCGCTATCTAACCTATCACTCTATACCTCTCTCCACCTACCACTCACATTATCCCTCCCTCCTTCCCTCTCTCTCACTCTCTCTATGCATACCTCTCCCATCCCCTCTCTATATGTGTACCTCTATCCCTTCCACCGTAACACTACATATCTCTCTCCTTCCTCTATTTCTCTCTCCATTAGGTTAAGCCTTAAACCCTAAACCCTAAACCTAACATATATCATCATTGCATTAATTCATTAAGTTAATTTTAAGCTAATATAAATTTATTAATCTAAGGGAGAGAGAGGGGGATGTAGGGAGATAAGAAGTGGTAGGGTGGGAGAGATAGAGGGAGGGAGAGAAAGAGGGAAGGAGTGAGATAGGGAGTTGTAGGTTGGGAGGGATAGAGGGAGAGAAAGAGGCAAGGAGGGAGATAGGGAGTGATAGGGTGGGAGGGAATTGAAGTAGAAATTGCAACATTGTTTCCATTGCAAAATAATTTTTCACATTTGAAATCTCAAGTAGAGTTGAAGTCCTAAGATCTTTCTATATTTCAAAATAGAGCTGAGTAGAATGAGCACCATACATTGAAAGAATCAAATGATGGTGAGAGAGGAGCGATAGAGTGAAGTATAGAGGAATGTATTTATTCCATGGAATTCTTAATTTCAATATGGATTTTTAGTTAATACAATTTTTTTACCAATGTTAAATGATTAATGTTATCCATATTTACACTATAATTGATTAATTAAACAATTGAAGAAGGCTATTTTTACCATGTAATTGATGCAATCATCGTAATTAATCATTCATAATTTTCCTCAAATGTGTTTATAAGGCATGTGGATGAGAGTTTGAAATATTCAAATTCCTTATAGAAGCTATGAATTATTAAAGAAGAAAGTGATAGAGCAACTAAAGTTTTTTAAAACAATGATTGTATTGATAAAGATCTAGTACAAAGGAGAAGTAGAGAGAGAGAGGTAGAGAATGTAGTTATTTCCTTATGATTAGAGAATGAAAATGTTTTTTTTAACAAGTTCCTTACAAGAATTGTCTACCTTTTTAGATAAGAATTTCATGTTTCCACCCAATTGATTCTCTTTTTCTACACTTAGATCTAATTTTTCCTTTTCCTTATCATTTATTTCCAATTGTATTTATTCCATGGAATTCTTAAGTTCAATAATATTTGAGTTCATTTGTTCATTTCTAATTATAGCATCATATCTCACTTTCTTTGCTTGCACAAATTCATATATAATACAAAAATCTTGATTTATTCCACTTTTGCATTGTCATTTTCCCATTGCACATACTACATATGCTCCTTCCTCAACTTCTCAAGAGCATAAACAATCTCTTCTATCAATACATTATCCATCTCATTCACTTTGGTTGCTTCTTATCAACTATTTTTAGAGTATATTCCTTTTTCATTTCATACATTCTAGTACTTGCTACTCCAGTTCTACATTGCCATATTCCCATTGAACATGTTGCACATGCACCTTCCGTAACTTCTCAAGAGCAAGAAGAATATCTTCAGTCAATACATTATCTATCTCATTCACTTTGGTCTGCTTCTTTTCAAGTGTTTCTAGAGAAGATTCCTTCATTTCATACATTCTAGTACTTGTTGCCTCTAGTTCTACATTTCCATTTTCCCATTGCACATAGTGCACATGCTCCTTCCTCAACTTCTCAAGAGTAGGAATAATCTCTTTAGTCAATACATTATTTATCTCATTCACTTTGGTCTTCTTCTTTTCAAGTGCTTTTACAGTAGATTCCTTTTTCATTTCATACATTCTACTACCTACTATGAAGGATACCCTATGAAATCCCTATTAATTATATGCAGCAATTTCTTATATTAAGCAACACACACTTTGGTCTTCTTCTACATAATGAGAAAATGTTGGTTGTTGACATCGAGCAATTTCTTATATGAAGCAATATGTATAGTGTGAAGTGTGTACTATGAAGGATACCCTATGAAATCCCTACTAATTATTTTCTATAAAATATTGATCTCCTAAAATCCATTTTTGGTGCCTATTTCCCACAATACACCATCATATCTCTCCCTCCTACTAAGTCCATTTTGGGTCCTTCTATCCCTCCCACCCTACCAATTCATATCTCCCTCCTTCCCTCTTTCTCTCCCTCCCTCTATCCCTCCCACCCTACCACTTCTTATCTCCATCCTTCCCCCTCTCTCTCCCCCCCACACACACAACCTCTCTTAACCTACCCCTCCTTTCCTCCCTCCCTAACTCTCTATACCTATCCCTCCCACGCTACCACTCCCTATCTCCCTCCTTCTCTTTATCCCTCCCACCCTACCACTCTCTATACCTATCCCTATCTCTCTCCTTCCTTCTTTATCTCCCTCCTATCCCTCCCACCGTACCACTTCCTATCTACCTCCTTCCCTCTCTCTCTCTCCCTCCCTCTCTCCCTCCCTCTATTATGATCTAGTCATAAATACTTTCAAATATAGTGCTTGGAAAAATAGTTTATGACATTCAAATATTTTATCAAATCATCCATCCCTAAAAATAGGAAGCTTGGAATCTACACCACTCTTGAAATTCTAACGCAACCATAAGAATCCATTAGCATGGATTTCTTGGACATAATACCTACAACAAATCACCAACATGAGTAAATATGAATTATGGTAGATGGGTTCTCCGTGATGTCCATCATATCACATGCATAAAAATATTACCATGATAAATGTCTTGTGTCTTTTCTTCACTCATATTTGGGTCAATTTTGGTTTAGCAACATCCATTATTTATGACTATGATCCACGATTTTTTTACTTTTTGTAGACATTGTGGAACATGTTAAATACATAAAGGAACTAGTCTATAGGCTTTCATTTGTGGATAAGAAACCGAATGGAGAGGGTAAAATTCATTCTTGTACATCAATTTCATGTATACTATGTTGTGCAACCGCATACTAAGGATGATACCATCCTCTACATAAAACATTATTTCATTCTAGGTATTCATAATTCTGCATGGCATAGTTCTTTATATACATGTCTTGGGTTCCAACATAAGACATTTATTGACACATCCTACCATGGATGACCATCCACAATGGAGTTAGACACTCATGAAAAAAAAATTCCAAGGCACATGAAATTTTTTAGAGCATAAAGTGTATGTACCAATAGGTTCAATAGATTCTTACATTATAATAATAGAAATATAGAGAGTGACACAAAATTCACCACAAACCTCACATGTTTTATGTTGGTGACAAATTTGGTTTTTTATTCAAAAGAACTTTGATATAAGGGACCACATCAAAATATTAAGCCTTTGCGCTATGATCCTTACGTAAACCATTCTCCACAAGCTAGTAAAAATATCTTTATACTTGACCTCCCTCAATACTTGAAATTATACTTCATATTCAACATGGATTTCTCCTTGCCTCTTTCTATTCCTACCTCTATCTTTGACTTCATTTGTACAACTCCACTTATAGCATCATCTCTCATATCTCATTGATGCAACCAATGCTTTCATGAAATTCTCACCTCCCCTAAAACATAAAGGCTAGGTACAAGGTTCTAGTGCATGTTATTTAAAAAATCCTTCATGATAATAGATATGAGAGTGAGATAGGAATGACAAGTAATTAAATTTACCACATAGTGAAAGAGAAGGTACATAAGGAGATTGTGGTGAAGATGAATGCAATACAAAAAAAAACTCAAATAAAGTAAGTTATTGGATTGATAGAACTAACTACTACATGAAACTGATGAAACTATAATTGATTAATGTTGTCCATATTTACATTATAATTGATTAATTAAATTTTTTAAGAAGGCTCAATTGATTAATGTTATACATATTTTGGTTCCTATTTCCCACAATCCACCATCACATCTCCCCTTCCTACTAAGTCCATTTTGGGTACTTTTATCCCTCCTACCCTACAACTTCCTATCTCCCTCCTTCCCTCTTTCTCTCCCTCCCTCTATCCCTCCCACCTACCACTTCCTATCTCCCTCCTTCCCCCTCTCTCTCCCTCACAAACACACACAAAATTGGATAAAAGTGTAGTATGTTCAATGGGAAAATGGCAATACAAAAGTGGATAAAGTCAAGAGGTTTTGTAATACATATGAAATTGTTCAAGAAAAGAAAGTGAGAGATGATTATATAAGTGAAGTTGAACAAATGAACTCAAAAATTATTGAAAAAAAATTATATTCAAATTAATTTAATTACTAGCCATATTAATAAACCATCTAGGTTAGACGAAATGATATTCAAAACTAAATAAAAATTTCACCCAATACTGTTGAAATCCCTTGATGTGTCCATGATTTGCATGATTTTAAATGTATAAGCACTCAAATAAGAAACACATCAAGCTCTACCTACCTCCCTTCCTCTCTCTATCTCCACTCAACCTCTCTCTCTTTACCTACCTTCCCCTCAATATATCCCACCCCACTTCTCTTTCTACCTATCTCTCCTCCCCAACTTCCCCTCTTTATCTACTTATCTCTCCCCTTCCCTCTCTCCTTTCCCTATCTCCCTTCACTCTCTCTACTTTCATATTCTAGTACCTACTATGAAGGATACCCTATGAAATACCTACTAATTATATGAAGCAATTTCTTATATTAAGCAACACACACTTTTGTCTTCTTTTGCATAATGAGAAAATTTTGGTTTTTGACATTGAGAAATTTCTTATATGAAGCAACATGTACAATGTGAAGTGTGTACTATGAAGGAAGGTTAGGAGGGATGGTAGAAGAAGAGACAATACGCGACATCGAAAGGAAAGGTAGGTATTGGATAGAGGGATAGGGGGAGGGAGATGGAGGAGGTGGACAAATGGTTTGGAAGAATGATAACACATAATGTATTGACTTAAGAGATTATTCCTTCTCTTGAGAAGTTGAAATGGAAAAGGAATCTGAAGTAGACCAAAGTGAATGAGATAGATAGTGTATTGACTTAAGAGATTCTTCCAACTCTTGAGAAGTTGAGGAAGGTACATATGTAGTATGTGCAATGGGAAAATGGCAATGTAGAAGTGGATAAAGTCAAGAGGTTTTGTATTGCATATGAATTTGTGCAACTAAAGAATGTGAGAGATGATACTATAAGTGGAGTTGAATAAATGAACTCAAAGATTCTTGAACTTAAGAATTCCATGGAACAAATACAATTGGAAATAGATGACAAGGAAAAGGAAAAATAAAATTGAAGTGCGAAAAAAGAGAATATGTTGGGTGGAGACATGAAATGATTATCTAAAAAGGTAGACAAGTCTTGTAAAGAACTTGTTAAAAGAAACATTTATATTCTCTAATTGTAAAGACACTCTCAAAGCTAAGAAAAAAGTGGCTACAAAGCTACATAAAAGTATTCAATACATTGAAAACTTTATCCAAGAAAGTGATGTTTCTATCCTAAGGGTTGACGAGGGAGCAACTGATCTAAAGATTCTACTAAAAGATATGAAAAAATGTTAGAAGATCATGATAATGAATAGTAGGGGTGTTAACAGGTAAGAATGGATATGAGGAAGAATTTGTGTTGCATATTTTCCTCACTCTCTCTACCTACCTCTCCCTCTCTTCCTTCAACCTTACCTCTCTCTACCTACCTCAACATTGGAAATAACTAACAGGGGACAATGTGTTTTTCAACATGGGACAGTGTGTTTTCCAACATTGGAAATAACTAATAGGGGACAGTATGTTTTCCAATAGGGAACAAAAAAATGCTCACATTATTTGCAGTGTTAGAAAACACATTGTCCCTTGTCAATTATTTCCTTATGAATTTGTAGTGTTGGAAAACACACTGTCCCTTGTCAGTTATGTAATGAAGTCCAAATTCAAATTTTAAAACAACTCTTTGGTTGTAAAAATGACATCACTTTCTTGATATGATTGGAACAAAAAAATGGTCACATTGTTTGCAGTGTTGGAAAACACACTATCCTAGGTGTGTAGGAAAAGTGGACAAGGGACATCATTAGAATGTAAGATGTCTAGAAATAACTAACAGGGGACAGTGTGTTTCCCAACATTAGAAATAACTAGCAGGGGACAATGTGTTTTCCACTTTCCAACATTGGAAATAACTAACAGGGGATAGTGGGTTTTCCAACATTGGAAATAACTAACGGGGGACAATGTGTTTTTCACTTTCTTGATATGATTGGAACAAAAAAATTCTCACATTTTTTGTAGTGTTGGAAAACACACTGTCCCCTGTTTAGGAAAAGTGGGCAGGAGACATCATTAGAATGTAAGATGTCTAGAAATAACTAAAAAGGGACAGTTTGTTTTCCAACATTGGAAATAATTCACAAGGGACGGTGTGTTTTCCAACATTGGAAATAAATAACAGGGGATAGTGTGTTTTCAACCAGGGGACAGTGTGTTTTCCAACAGGGAACAAAAAATGCTCACATTATTTGCAATGTTGGAAAACAAACTATCCCTTGTCAGTTATGTAATGAAGTCCACCTTCAAGTTTTATAACAACTCTTTGGTTACAGTAAAAATGACATTTCACTTTCTTGATATGATTGGAACAAAAAAATGCTCACATTATTTGCAGTGTTGGAAAACACACTGTCCCTTGTGTAGGAAAAGTGGACAGGGTGCATTATTAGAATGTAAGATGTCTAGAAATAATTAACAGGGGATAGTGTGTTGTCACTATATTCTAATGATGTACCCCTTGTTCATATGATGATGACATTAATTTGGTAGATGAACCCAAAAAATTTGTGGCACATCTTTCGTCAATAATACATATGTTATTGCCTACCTGTTACATAGACTTTGTGTTAAAGTATACATATCTTATTAATACTTTAGGTGATTTAGAACCATCTAGGTATGTTTTGAGTGCATATTTTTATATTTTGAGGATGATGCATAAAATTAAAAATTACCGCTATCTTGTGAATCCAACATTTTAGAATTTCAATTTCTTCATAATACTTTGGATACTAGTACATGACATGGAGATTATCTCTATTTTTTCACCCATGGTTTCATATTGTTTTAGATGCTGATATAGAACATAAAGGAGATTGGGAAAAACACATTTGATCTATTCTTTAAGAAGATAAAATTTTGTACACGAAAATTTTATCTATTGATAACATCAACTTTACATAGATTAGATGTAAAAATCTATGCTACATGGAAGGGTTGTCATCCCCAAAGATTTTATACAATTCAAGCTCATATAAATGAGGAAGATGGTCCTCTAATAGGAAGAAAAAAACCCTAAATGATAGCGATCAATTCTCTACAATGAGATATTTTATGCATTTACAACAGTTTCAATAGCGACTACTCTTCTTGAGCGCTCAACATTTTCAGAGTCCTCATTTTCCTCTCAAATCTTAGGCAAAGCTTTCTTTATATTGTGAATTCTTTCAAGTGTGAATTCTACTCCCTTTGTCCAAGGGGGATTAGTAAGAACGGGATTGCACTCTGATCCAAATGTCATTACACCGAAAAATGACTATAAAATGGGCGAGCTACTAGAAACACTGAGAAGTTTTCCTATATATCACTTGTAAGCCAAACACTTGTTGTCTATCTCAGACGTGTGAGCTTCACCTAAAGTTTTCACCACCCAATATTTCAACCAACCCTCTTGTCTATGAAAAACCACTTATTCAAAGTCTTCTTTATTTTGTTGTTATCGATGCAACCCATCAAGTTTTGGACTCCTAGTAGCAAAACACAAAGCTCATTAGAATAAAACTTCCCATAAGAAAAAAAAAATTAGTAATTTTCCAGAGGTATAACTATGTAGGAGATATATGCATCACAGACAGGAAAATCCATGCAACAACATAAGAAATAGATACCAATGGCTAGGTAAATAATTGAATAGTAAGGGACCCTAAATCAACTTAGACATGGAACCTGGACATGATAGCATGTGCAAAAATGGTTAAGTTATAGTCATATGAATCTATGAAGTTTATACCTACACATTTCTAAGAGTGTGCCACAAATAGGATGCAACTAAAGGACTTAGATGTCAGCTATAGATTTACTTTAGGCTGACTCCTATAGAAACACAAGCACAAAAATAAATAAATGTAAAGGTAAAGGTAAATATTTCTAGGCAAAAGAGCAGCTCAAAACAACAATGCCAAATTTAATGGACATTATACATAGTTTTATTAATAAAATGCTATGAATTCATGGCCCAGTCGTCATAAAGGGTTGTAATATATACAGGGTATATCAACAAATTATAATGAAAAATATGATTTCTACCAAGATGGCTATAGTCATCTTAGGGACGTAATGAAAAAAAGAGATCCTTGTTTTCTAACCTTGCCTAGAGCTCAAGGCACTCAAAAATTTGAATGATAATCAACATGACTTTTAGCACAAAGACAAAATGTATTCATTAAAATCACTCTCTATGAGAATAATTCATCTAAAACTCCTGATTGATTCCATATAGACTATCGCCAGTCAAATTCATAATTGATTCCACATAGAATCCTCACAAGTCCTTACACATCACAGCCAGTTCTCTGGGATATCTAATCATTCAAGCCCTGCACAATAGAGAGAAATCTAAGGAACCTTCTTGTTTTTCTAAATTTCCCCTGGCAAGTTGGGGGTGGAGTGCTTCAAAAGTATCTTCCCATAACATGCCCATATCTTCTAAATACCCAACCTTGGCATACACATGCCCTAATAATATTGCAAAGCAAGGACACTACAACAGACCTAGGGATGGCATATGCAGATAATCAACCTATGGAAAACATTACAATAAAACCCTACCCAAATTGACTAAATACTTAAGATTGGGAATTAAATTGATAAGTTAAGTGAGAAGCAATATAAACTTAGATTCATGACATTTTCATAATTTCATAAATGACCTAAAATGTAGAATATAGAGCTATTTTAACATTAAATCCTTCATGCTTTGACCGTTTTGGACCCCCACCCAATTTCTACTCATGAACTGCAAACAATGGCATCTACCGGTCTATAGTTGTGATGGCTCCTCCCAGTTCCAACCATAGATATAGGGTCGTAGACAAAGAGAGGCAACATAAGGGCCTTTCAAACCTTTTTTGTGGAACGTAGTAGGCACAAACAAAGACAAATTTAATTTCCTAGGATGAGATTCTGCTAAACAATTTGTTCATAAAATCGTTATAAAAAACATAAAATCACCACCTACAAATCCAAATTATTGCAAATCCAGATTATGTAATCCATTTTTCACTTATAGTGCCTCTGATGACAATGGAGGGGTTGGCATTCTAGTTTGAAAAATATGCCATATTCCTCCCTGCTTGCATTCAAAATATTCCTGCAATAAGTTGTTTGTCTGTTGTTAGAACCCCCTAAAGCCAAGAGACCTAGACATGATATCAATCCTAGTGATGTTATTCATATTTCTGAGGATGTGAACCAAAAGGAGGAGGTCAAGGAGACCTTACAGGGACAGGGGAGCAGTGGCAATGGTGGAAGAAGTTTTTCCCGGCTAGAAAACGTGGCCTCCAAAGAGAAAAAAGGGGAAACATAAAATGTCTGAGGATGTGGAGGAAATCTCAGGTTATGAGGAGTTCGAGGCTCAAGAAGATGAGGAATCTGAGGATTTTTATTTTGAGGACATTGCCTACGATATGGGGGAAGATGAATTGGAGGAGAAAAAAGATGAGGAAGAGGAGCAAGCAAAGTAGTATGAGGAAAAGATTGAAGCTAGGAATGAACAGGATGTTGGGCTTTCTAGATTGGAGAACAAATCTGATGTTTTGAGTAATGAATTTTTAAAAAGTAGACTAACCTTCTTGTAGGTCCAGTTTGAGGATATGGAAAAGGCATTGGTTACTCTGATGAGAGTCACTAACAGGTTGATGAGATGTGCGATGTTGGGAGCTGCTTCGGGAGAAATGAAGCTAACCAGAAAATTGAAGAAGCAGGGGAAATCTGACGCCCTGAAACAACTGGATGAAACAGAGGGACTTGATTGGCGTGAATATGTGGCTCTCTTAGGAGAGTATGGGGACTTGATCAAGAAAGCCAGTTAATGGCTTGGCTTTCTATTGTTTTATTTTTTGATGGATTTTTTGTGTTTTACCTATATCTGGGACTGTTCGGTTATTTTCTTTAAGATTTGGTGGAATACCACCTGGTTAACTATGGACTTAATTAATGGTCTCTATATTTTAAAGTATGCTAGTATAAACTTCTTGTTTTTGATAGATAATGGTTGGACTATGGTTATGGTTTTAAATTTGGGCCTGCATGCCAAGCTGATGTTGTTTTTTGGTTTCAGTGGTGGTGTTGTTTCCCACCTTTGTTGCTCTTTTTTATCTACTTTTGTACTATGGGATAAGGGCCCTTCCCTGCTTATCTTATAAAAAACATGCTTAAAAAGGTATCAAAATATTTTATAACAGAATACCTATTCTATTTTACAATGCTAAGACGTTGATTTATTCAAATTGAGTAGACTTTTAGAAGTTACGAGTGTTCTGTCTTAAGTTAGCGAACAACTACTTATGGATATTGTCTTTAACAGTGAACTGTCATCCTCAAAATTGAGGATCCCTTCATTAAGATGAACAGCCATATCTCCTGCATACGAAATTATCATGAACTGGTTTCTATGTTTTGAAGCAAATGAGGATTAATCTTCACTTCAAACATCGATCTCCCAAGCATTTCTCTCAGCAAATGATGGACCTGAAAAATCAAACCAAAAAAATTGGTGCCCAGAATAGTTATAAATAAAGAAAAGATCTTCAAATACCTGATCCTACTAGACATGGGAGATTCAAATACCCAATGAAGATCTGAACCCGCCATTAGAAAAGTCCTCAATAGCTTTCCGTCTGTTGACAACTCGTTTGCACTGATAAAATAACCAATTCACAACCTTTTTTGCAACCGAATTCAAACCAATTTGAAATTATTTGAAATTTAAAACTCCCGCTTTGAAAACTCTTGCTCATATTTAAAAATCACATTCGTTTTTAAAACTGTACGTTTGAAACTTTATTTGCCTCCATCTGTCTATTTCTCTCGTTACTCTATCATCCCCGTCCATCTATTTTTTATGTTTACTTTTTCATCGATGTGTTTTATCCATTCCATTTATTCTACCGTTGGGTGCTTTTTGTCTACGAGTTAGCTTTCTCCTTCTTAGAGTATCTTAAGTGAAAAATACAAAAAAATAAAAAAATATCAAAAAGAGTAAAGATAAATCATCTGCTCTATGGTGAAAACCACTTTGGTGGCTTCTTGGGTAAGTACCATGGTGAAAACTTATTTACAAGTACCATCTACAGAAACCAAATTCCACCATCTATTAGTGCTTTCATCCATTCCATCCATAATGAAATATTTTTCATATACCTATGGCCCTGATCATGGCTTGATATTGGTCCATAGTAAGATCATTCATCCTAATTTAGGGTACCAACTCGTAATGAATCCAAAGTTTCCATTTCGTTAATAATAAATCTTGTTCCTAACTAGGGGCATTTCCTTGACCTAGTGTTTGGATTGGATCCTTGAAGTTAGTATTAGAGGAAACTTATTTCATACATCCCATAACATCACTCCATACAATCCATAATAAACACACTCATTCATAATATTTCATAATAAATCCACATCACACTCACCATAACACCAATAAATTGTCCATTATCTAGGTGAAGATTGACACAAACATAAACTATACAACATCCCAACACATTGAGCATTCATGAAATAATAAAAAATAGGAGACTCTTGCTAAACTATCTACAACCTACTGATCAATTTCTAAATCCTCTTTAACCACCTTATCCAAAAAATCATGTCCTGACAGATACATCTTTCCTACAATGGACATTATTCACTATTCAACAAATATTTTCTGGCAATAAAATTTGATAGTTGTTGATTTTTTTGGTCTTTGACTCTTTTTTATTACTTGATTTATCTTATTGTCCTATTTTAATGTTCCTCAAGGATATCTCAAAATTATTAGAGGAGCAAGAATGGGGTAAGGTCATTACTTTTGTTTTTTGTGTTTGTGGAATAATTTTAAGCATTTCTCTGAGAAGTATCACCCTTGTGTGTATTGGACTAGATTCAAGCATTACGAAATCACCCTATGTATATAAGGTCATCAATCACCATTATACATTAGGGTTATCATGATATGAAACTATGTTACCTTGCATATTCTGACAAGGTTCTATCATGTTTAGTACATTTAAGAAGAATCCTTTTTTGTCATGTCTTCGTCTAGGCAAAGGATAATGAAGTCGCCAAGGTTTGTCTCAACTTGGTGTACATATATCTACTTGTCGCATGTAAAAAATAATAGGAAAAATGATACATATCCCACCATGGCTTATTATGCCTTGGTATGCATACATCTGCTTGCCACATAATAAAACACTCTATGATGATAAAAATAGCACAAAATAGAAAGCACATTATCAATCATTTTTTCATATCAAATTTATATTAATCTATTTCTATTGAATTCATCTCATTTCTATATACTTTATTCCATTCATCATGTATGGTATTAAGTGACATTGATCAACAATCATCATTTATTCATTTATCTTCTAATATACTAACTTTCATCCATACATATATCATGACAACCAAAAACAAAGCATAGTACATCCTACATCCACACATGTTAGAAACCATATAATGCATCTCATAGAAATATCCATCATCACATATATAATAATCATCACAATTATATATCATGCATGCATTATATATAGTCTATCCATCATATCATCACATGTCAAAAATCAAATAGAAGTCAAAACAACATCACATAAATCAACTAGGATCATATCATCATATCTCATCGCATATATATATAAATGTGTCATGATACATAATTATACAAATATCAATATACATCATGCCCATAGGCCAAAATCATGTGTCTACAAAATCAATGCATCATCTAAATTCCCAAATCTATAGAGAGCTCTCTCCTAAAGAATAGGTAGGAGTAGGACCCCACGAACTTGATGGTCTTGGAGCCAGTGACCCTCTCTCTGGACTTGCTATCCACTCTTCCCTGGTAGTGATCTAGGAGGTGATGGCCCCATCACCCCATCCCTCACTGATCTTTGTGATCTAGATCTCTTGGATCTACTACATGTATAACTGGGAGCTTGTTGATCTGGTGGTACTACTCCCTCATACAAATTCTAGTAGTACATAGCCTCCTATACATACCATCCAATCTCTAAGATCATCACTTTAAAAAGACCTTATGCAATCTCGTGAATCCTTAGGAATGACTAGTCTTCCCGCTAAGACCGAATTACTATTGCATCCCTCTTTGTCTTCAATCCCTACACTTGTGCTTGTAACCTCTGCACCTATCCCTATGCACTTTCTAATTGTGTCTTTGTGCTCGCTAACTCTACCTACAAACACTGTACCTGAGCTTGTAGGGCTATAACTTGACCTAGTGTCTCCTCCTCTACTAGTGGGGAGTGAACTGCCTCATCTCCTACTAGTGGAGATTGTACTGCCTATTCTCCAAATGAATGTGATAGTGCTACTTGTTGTACCATAGGGGGTAGCACCAATATTGACTAAGCACTGGGTCCTAATCCTCCATCATCACCACCCCATACATCATCCCTATGATCAACTCGGTGACACAATCGCCTATCTATACTCCTCTCCTCTCACCTATTTTCCTACTATCCTCCACCATCCCCACCTACAATATTTGTCAGTCATGTGGGTCTCATCACCACCCACCATCTATCATATGCTCGTGTAGTCTCTACATCGACAACATCTAGTGTTGACACCCATCATACTGGAACCAAACCCTCAAAGTATATAATCATTGTCTTTGTACTAATCATTGATCCTCAATGCATTACCTCTCTAGAGGTACAAGAAAATATTGCCTCCTCGCCTGGTACATCCTGCCACTCCCCAAACTATCTACATACCCTGTCTAGAAAATATAACTCAATGATTTGAGTCATCCTCCCAATCAAATCGTGCCTTTGCTAACAATATGGTAGATGCTCCCCATCATCCGACCATACCTCACATCATCTCCATGGTCTCCATGTGAAACTCACCAAGTCTTTTATGACCCGTGACCAATAGGGAACATCTCTCAGCCTATGATATGTCATTGTATGATCATAACTATACACATAAGGAAATCTAGGTACTCATGCTCACTCTACCAATGATTACATGATTGCTATGTGTTCCCATTCCCATATGTGTAAGAGTGTCACTCCAAATTCTATACTCTCCACATGTCTTTGCACAACCCAGTGAAGCTAATGATACAACATAGCTAGTACACATGGACCCCATGCATACACAATGCCATCATTTAGCATCTTCTCAGTCACACTCTCATATCTAATAGGAAACCCTTGAATCCTTATGTCAAGGATTAACATCCTGCTCACAACCTCCACCAATAACACATGTAATGTATCAAAACGTGCTTACATATAGCTCAAGCTAATCTCATATTCCTTTATCCCAAGATCATTTGTCTCAAGATAATTACATTGGTTGGATGATCTATAGAATCTATCATACATCCTCAAGGGTGATCATCGCCTCCCCTGTCGATAATAAAAAGGAGCTTCACTTGCTATACCACCTCTCTGCTAACACTGTCATCACTACCCTATGATATCAAATCTCTGGCATATAGGTAATATGGAATAAACCAACCTCACCCAACAAAGCTCACTCATCCTCACTAATATGCCATCTCAACCTCATAGTGTCGAGATGTCTCTTGTGAGACATCAATGACTCCTGTCCACCTTGCGCACAATAATACAACTTGGTTATGCTAAGTTTCTATCACTTTCACATATTCCCAATCCCTTCCTATCACATTTCACCCATTCATTATCACATATGCATCATCCACTCATATAATCAAGCTCAAACCCTTACCACAAGTGCCATGATTATTAACATATACTAACACCTACCAAGCATATTCAACCTACCCTTCCCAACATGTTTCCCCTACCCCAAAACACGCATGTGCCGCCTAACCTAGCCATTGCATAATAACCATAAATCATTGCAACCTTTCCATATACCATTGCATCATTTTCATATCCAACCACACCATTCATTATCATGCCCACTCACCTTTAACATATCCACAATAAACATTTTACATATAAGCCCATATCATTAACATTTTGGTTATTGGTTTTTAATTGTGCCCTAAATATATATTATTTGCACTAATTCTCAATTGCATATGTGCCCCAAGAATATGCATATGCAACCCGCCCATATCCATATGTGGTCAACCACATATGTGGTTGATGCATATGCATCACCAGCCACTGGTTGACACATATGCATGTGTCGCTTGGCTAGTGCAAATACGCCACTGGGTAGTGCAAATGTGTCGCTAGGTGGTGCAAATGCACTGTAGTTCGGCACATCTGAGCCTCAAGTAGATGCAATTGAGCCTCACCCAAGTAAAAATCCAAAAAAAAATAATAAATATGTGTTCCTATTCTACTCTACATATAAAAACACATGTATTCCACCTCCCCCCAATTGCACCCCTAGGGTTTGGTGTGTTTTCTAAACCCTAACTCAATAAGCCTACCCAAAATCCTAGCTAAGAATACAACCAAAATCATGCAAATGATGAAGAAAAGTTAGAAACCCTACCTCAATTGGCCCACCACCCCTTTTCCCAAAACTCTGAACTCACTCCACCCGATGATTTCCCTCTAGAATCCCCGCCATTATCTCCCCAAAATCACTCTCACAAAGCTCAAATCTCTCTAATTCTCACAAATCAAAGAGTGCAAATGAGGAAAAAAATCCCTCCCACCCACTTTTTATACCCCCACGCACCCCCATTTTTCACATTTTTTCAAGTTCCCTCTATTTCTCCATCTTATTTTTTACGTCCACTACCCACCATTAAACCCCTTCACTTCATTTTTTTTAATTTTATCATTTCCCACTATCCTCCATTAAATTCTTTCATTTTCATGAGTTCATCTAAAAAAAATTAATAATATTTTTGCCAAACTCCTCAGGGGGCATCCCACCTCCATTTTATTTGTGGGGGCAAACTAGGGCATGCCATCACTTTCTTTGAAACAACGTTATAAAAGTACATTGTCTCAAAAAGGGGCAAAATGTAGACACTCAATTCTAACTAGCGCATTTTATCCAAAACGAATCATTTTTCATCATTTGACCTAACTAATTCATCTTAAATATTTAATTAAATAATTTCATTATTTTATTAAATTAATCATCATTTTCACTTCACATGATAACTAAATGATTTTATAATTGTTTATTTATTTTTAATTTTTAATTTGGACCCTCTTAATTTACTTTAGTTAAATAATTTCAAAATATTTAATTAAATTATCTATTTCATGACTATTCATTTATATTAATTAAATAATTAACATTATTAAGTTAATTTACTAATTATTCCTCTATCCTAAAGTTAATTAAATAATTTATTATTATTTAATTAATTATTCTTTTCTCACTTCCTAAATTGAATAATTATGTTTAAATATTTAATTTATTTCTCAACATTATCCAAAATAAATAAAATGATTTGTTTTATTTATTAAGTTCAACCTTGCACATGTAAATAATAATTAAATTTATTTAGTTATTAAATACTCATGTAAATTCCACCTCACCTATTGACTGAGACTTACTCTAGTCCACTCATCAATCAGATCCACTTTACTCCCAATCACTTCAAGTCCACTAAGCAATCGAATTAGTCCACTAATCATCAATTTCAGATAACAATCCAATTAATTCTCTTAATTGATCCATATAATCAGTTACTTGGAATCATGCAATCACTTAACTGACCCTCAATTCCTCTCATCAATCTTGAACTGTTGATCTTCTCATTCTATCATCTCATCTTGACTGTTGATCAGTGTCACCAAAAATCTATAAATTGAATCATCCTATCATTCATTCTTCATCTCAAATTGTGCAAAGAAACTATACTCGAATTTTCTCAGTGCTTCATTGTTATTATGCTATTAAAATATGAGAGCAAAGGACTACTTACACCATTCTCCAAGGTGAATAGAGGAGAAAAATGGAGCTATGCTAGAGCATATTGTGTTTTTTTAGTGTGTGCAAGTTTTGCATTTCGTTTGATTCAATTTGTTTTATTTGCTTTATTACACTTGCATTTCATTTGATTTAGTTTGCTTTATTTTCTTTATTGATGTGATATTTTGATTGTGATTCTTGTCTATTATTGCTTATCTTTCAATTTCATAGTTAAATTTATAGGTCATACAATTAGTAACCAAGTTCCTTCACTCCATTTCGTTGTCATTTTTATAATGCCTTGCCTGAAGCACAAGGAAAAACTTGACATAACATTGTTGTTTGAAACAACAACCATAACATTGAAGACACAACATCAACATGTCTCAATGTGGTTTTAGGCTAGGAAAACCATTGGCTAATTAAGGTAGAAAGCATTAACATTCTGGTTTTGTATGGGGAACAAGGCTGCCTCGGTATAGAACCAGCCCATCCAAACAGAGTTAGCTAATTTTAAGTATGTCTACACTCAAAACTAGGTTTCCCTACTACTAATAATGTCGTACAAACACAATTAGACACACTATGGGTTGAGTTTGATCAATTCTGGATAGACCAAGCTGCTCAGATGCAACACCAAGCTACCCAATCTCATAGGAAGACTCTTAAATTCATTTTAAACCCAAAATAACTATTCCTAAGTTAATTCTAACTTCACATTGCTTAAACACGAATCAATTCACTTACAATCATGCTTGACACCAATACTAGGACATGTAATTAAGATTAGTTCATTATCACTTTCATTCGGATACAATCCCTCTCAAGAGAGAGGTTCTTTTTTAGATAATTATAATTACATAGAGCAAGGACTCAAATGCCCTTTGATAATCATCTAACATTTGAATTGGACTGACTATAATGCATGAAGAAAAAATAATGAAGGAGATGTTGATGTCATTTTTGATCCTTGAGCCTCTAAACCCCAATGGTGGTTTCCATACTGCCCAACCACGTGAAACCAAAAGTTCCACTCCCTCATGCTAGGGGATAGTCACAAGGCCCAATCAAACTCACAAAACATTTGGGAGATAGTTTAACACTCACACAAGACATGAAGTATACACGAAATTCAAGAATAAAATAAAGAATCACTTCCACAATATGAGATTAAGGTGAGGTAAGACTCCAACATCCAATGAACTTACTCCAAAAGAGAAAGTAGCAAGAACCATAGCAATGGCTTCAAGAATCTACCTCACAGAATACCACAATACCTCTCACTAGAGACAAGGTAGACTACCAACATATAAAACTAGGTCATGCAATAACCACATCATTAGTGAGACACCAAAATTTACAAGAGTATTTCAAGGACAAAGGACCAATCCAAAACTCAATGAATTTCCACATTTGAACAAGGCATGGAAAACAATGCACAATAAAAATTTATGACAGAATTTACAATATCAATCCAATGGAATTGATTTAGAATTTCATGAAGTAAACAATTGTTTTCACATTCCAAAACATGTTATTTCACCTAAAATATTCAAATTTATCAATTTTTCCAAACAACCAAAAACCAAAAATTTACCCAAGCCATCATTAAAATAGTTCTAATTTTCACTAGTTTTAAAAACTTTAAAATAAAAAATCTAAGAAAACCCTTTGGTGCTAAAAGTTCCTAGAACAACCATTCTACACTCTCAAAAATGACTTGCATCCATTTCTAAAAAAATGGTATTATAACAATGTTTTTGGAAAAAAATCATAAAATTCTACAAAACAAATAATTCTCAATCAATTTGGAAATGTAAAATGCATTGGAAGCTATTGGAACTCCCCCAATCCTATTCCAAACTTTCAAAATAAAAAACAATAATCATTTGATGAGATATTGAAGACTTGCCTCTAAAGTTAGCAAAAATTAAAATGCAAAGAATTCCACAAATACCGCAAGAGAGAGAATCCATTCCCACACACAAGAACACGCCATTCCTAATCTATTGCCTCAAACCTCATTGAATTTGACTCACAATCGCCCTCCCAATTAGAAAAACAAGAATTTAGGAGAGAAGAGGGCTTTTTTCCTTCACAAAATTCTTTCAAAAAACAAAAGATAAAAAAAGAAAGACATATTTTTGCCTATTTTACCCTTTTACCATTTCCAAATTACAATAATAGAATTTATTTTCTTTTTCAATTAATTTCACCCAAGCCCAAATAAAACATTTAAATATAATTCATCTCCTATTTCAAACTTAATTTTACAATTTAAGTCTATATAAGCATATTTTCACATTACTTTACGAAAACCAAAATTCAAATCAAATTTAAGTCACACATTCACTGGGCATCTACATAGGGTACAATTTTTTGGAATCATACCAATGATAGTATCCAGGTCAACATAGGTAAAATAACTAGGGACTTGAACTTGGATCAAGTACAATGGGTAAGGAAAAATAATTAACAACCAATGTGACATCTTCTTATAACCACTATCAAGGTATAACTCAAACCTGTGGAGCCAAGTGGAGAAATACCTAGTAATTGTAACCACTCAATGAACATGTCAAGTGTACCTGATCCATATATATACCGAGTACCTAGTTGAAGCATCACATAATCACCCAATAGTGTACAGCATCATATCTATAAATTCATTATATTTAAATGATACAGTTCATAATATCATTTAATTACAACATGAATATTAATGCACATGTTCATAAACCTAAACATAATAATAATAACTCAAGCAAGCTCACATCACACACATATCTCAAGAATACCTCCACAATAAAATACATCTATCCCCTTTCAAGGGGCTTGGCAACAAAACACACACACACACTTCAATGCAATTTACACCAAGCAGAACAATCAAGCAACCATAGTGAAAATGACAAATCATGGCATAGAACAATAGTACCAAAATGTGATCATCTAGCATCCCAACATACACATAATACAATGGTTCGGCTAACATCACATGCTAGGAACAGGTAGGCATTATAATTTTAATATGTCTAGAGTTATATAATATCAAATGTCTAGCTTCCTTGTTCCTATGTTGTTCTCATTAATCATTAATCTATTTCTTTATCTAGGTTTGAGGAACTTAGTTTAAGTAGGACACATAATCTTATTGGAAAGAAGAAAATGAAACATTTAGGTTATACTTTTATTTCTAGGTGATTGCTTTTGTTAAAATTTAATTAGCATAAGTATTTTCTTTTCAATCAAATTATCAAAACATAAGGATAGTAAACTTTAAAAAAAAAATTATTGGACAAAAGGAGGTCTACTTCAGGTTATGTCTTTACTCTTGTAGAAGGAACTATATATTGGGTTAAAGCTTCAAGGAATATTTTCTTTATCCATTATTGAGAGTATGTAGATTTCTCACATCCATGCAAAGAGGAAATTTGGTTAAAGGGTATATTGGGTGAGTTTGGAAAAGTGCAAGATAAGGTGAATGATTCTATGAAATCAAAGCGTTATCCATTTTGCTAAAATCCAACTTATCATAGTAGGACAAATCATATTGCAATTAAATACCATTTTGCAAGATAAGTTATTGATGGAGATGGAATAGTAGCTCTAGAGAAAGTTCATATTCAAGAAAATTGTTCATACGTGTTTACAAAACTAGTACTATTAGAGAAGCTGAGGTGGAGTTTGGATTCTCTTAGCTCGCAAAAAAGTTGATGAATGGGTATGGGCGGGTATTAGGTAAATTATTGTCAAGGTGGAGATTGTTGGATTGTGACAACAATATAAAGCAAAAACAAATCTTACCTTAAAAAATAGACCTTTCTTTCTAAGTTTGGTGACGGTTGTTGTGTGGAAGATGCTATATGTCCTTGTAGCCTTGAAAGGAAAATAAATTTTGTAATAGCAGCTAGGTGAAGATGTAATTTTTTCTCTAAGCAATAAGAATACTAGTACTTTGCCCCATGAATGTTTTCTTGAAATATTGTCAAGGTATACAACACATAAATTCATGTCTTATAAAATATGATTTGGTTATTCAGTTTTCTCTTCTTCTTTTTTCACAACTAATTTGTCTTACAATATTATATGATTTTATGGACTCGTGTTTTCTCAAACAACTTACGGGTTGCAATTGATAACATTGATTTTTTTTATCATGGACCACTACACATAAAACTTCCAATTAAGATTCATGCTAGAAAGTGCATGCATATTGGTATGTTACATTGTTGGGATCTTCCAATTTGATAATGATGACTTTTGTTGGAGGCCTCTCAAGGGCTATGTGGAGATTTGTATGCCCCTTATTGAATGGTGAATGTAAAATGACATCTAATTTAGTCCCTCTTGATAAATTATAATAAAATTGTGAAGCTTTCCTAATATTATAAAAATTATTGGAGATTTTCTCTTATGCACATTAATTGCTTGCTTATAAATATAGTTTGTTGGTTGAAAGTTTCGTGGAAGGTTTGAAGGCTTGAAAGGTAATGAAGATTGCAAAAATCTTTAAAGAAGGTTATAACTTCTTGAATGGTCTGGCATCATGTTGTTCATCTTTCATGAGTAATAAAATAATTAGTAGGGTCACAACATGCATTCATTTTAGGAGCTTGCTTAGATCAAATGCCCATCTAAAGGTTTCTTCGGAGACTTTTACAAGTATCTCATGTCATTTTTACTATATTATATGTCGTTTACCTTTCATTTTGCATTTATAATGATGAGTTAGGTTATGCACAATCTATACATTTTGTATCATGACAATGTTGAACCTTTAAACTTGCCATTTTTTTAGAAATATGAATCTACACATGATTTAGATAGTTGTTAAATGAAACTTTCATAAATTAGAATTATTTTATTTATTGAAGAGTTATTTTAATTTATTTTAAAATTATTTAATAATTTCTGAAGAATTATTTTATTTCCTTAGCAATTATTTTATAGTTTGGTTTTTTTAAATATATGTCAATGTCATGTGCCTTGTTGTTCATGCAAATACTCTTAATTATCGCATGCAAGCATGAGGCTTAATATGACCAGCATGTTGATAATCATCATTGATCTAACAAATGTCTCTAAAAAAGTGATTATCATCCTATTGTCATCAATTATCCAAATCTTATTGCAGATGATGTAAGGCCTAGCCTCACATGCATCAGTTATAATATTTTGATTGTTTGGTGATTCCATTATCACTAGTTAGTTAATTCAATATGTTGAATTATGCAATCTTTCTTTGATATGAACCTTGTGATGTGTGTTGCATAAAGTATTATATGTGATGCATGTTGTGCGAGTCATGTGGATAGAACATAAATTATGTTGTAAATTCAATCTAAAAAAAGTAGAAGCCATTTAAATAGTTTTGAATAGGAATAGTTGGGTGTAATATTAAAACGTTGTAAATATAAATGTTATTTTTGATGTATAACTTTAATGGTATAAACAAATGGAAAGTTTAGCATCTAGTAGTTTATATCAGGTGATGGTTTCATGCATAACAATAGTAAATATGTGTAGGCTTTTATTGAAAACTTGTATGAATCATATATATGAAATAATATCATTATTTTGATTGTTGTATGTGTCATAGAGGAAATATTATTCCAAAATATTTATTATTTTTCATTATGATTGTGTAACCTCATACATGGAATTGAAAAGTGAATTAACCTTTGCACTTGTCACTTATTTAATTGTCAACTGAGTTTAAAATGTTATTTGTACCTTAATCGAAGTAAGGCTCAAGATTATTTTGACTTTTGATGCATGGTCGTGGTAAACGTTCCTATATGTCTAGCTAATGATTACCTTAATTATAATTGTTTATCCTAATTTTGCACTCATGTGGATGATATTCTAGTTTTATAATTCTTTGTGCAGTTGATATACTAATTGTCACTATCAGATTTAATATGAATAAGGAGATTTGACTATAATTGGTAGACATGGTATGATTTGCTAGCAATTTTATAAATGTGAATTATCATTTGCATGTTAGTTTAAATCATTTGGACCACACACAAGGTTAATAATATTCAATCTTGCTTCAAAAGTAAAAGTGTAAATGATGAAGTTGAATGTAGATTTGGACATTTGAGTGAATTTTGAATAAATTGTTAAGATATCAAGTTAGGTTTGAATTAAAATAATTATAAAACTTACTAGCAATCAGTGTCAATATTTGTGCATTCTAACCTTAAAAATTGGGTTATGATCATCCATGTGATGCACACCAAAGCAAGTTTGAAGCATGATTATTGTCAAGTTGATAATGTAAAATATGAATATCTCACTTTGATTATTTATATCATATGGGGTATTGACAATGGCAAGTGTACAAGGTATGTAATTTGTCAATGGGAGGACAAGAGGATCACCTAGACCCTAGCTATCTTACTTCACGTTGTGAAGTGAAGTGATTGTATTGTAGAACCCCTAAGATAAACATTATTATTTAGTGTGAGTCAAATATTTCAAGGTCTGTGGTTATGTAAAAATTGTGGTTTAAGGGGAAGATATTCAAGAATATTTTCTAGTCTCATAAATTGTGTGTAGGAGTGCAAATTCAGTAGAAAGTTATTAAGCTGAATTCCAAGCACATAAAAAGTGAAAATGGTGTTGTTATACCATTTTTAAGACCCCAACCCATGCCCTTAGGGTTAGTATGCTTAAAGAAAGGTGTAAATTTTAGTTAGGGTTGATATTTTAGGTTATTTGGGAAGAGTTTTGAAAATAAAATATAGTTTTTGCTAGTTAAAAAAGAAGACGAGGAAAAATGGAAGAAGGAACAAGGTCAAATTAATCCTCTCATGTCTATTTGGGTTATTGTAGAGGTAAGCCTTCTTGGCTTTACATTTTCTTTTGCTTTGTTACAAAAATCTTGTGCAGAATATGTGGGGAGATGGTGAATTGAGTGCTTGATTATGCAATGTGCTTCTAGAATTTTAACTTGTGTTGCTGTTTCTTCTTTCTTTAAATTTGAGAATTGTCATGAGGTTTTTAAATTTTTTGTGTGGATAAGAGAGTTTTGCTGAGTGGTTTTTTGTTTGGGGGTTCTAAGTGATCTTCTTTAACTCCAGAGTTGGCTAGAGCTTGTATGACTCGATAATGGATGGAAAATGTTTCTTTTGCATTCACTGTTGACTAACAAAAAATAAAAATTTAAAGCTCTTCCCATAGACTTTGTCTTTCAACTACAATATCTTAAATTATTGTGTAAAGAGAAGAATTACTTCTTTTTTTGAAAAACAAAGCCTGTTGGGGATATATATCAGAGAGGATTGTATTGAATATGTAATTATATCTATTTCCATTTAACAGATCTTAACCAAAAACAAAAAG
Organism: Sequoia sempervirens; assembly: GCA_007258455.2. Classification (NCBI taxonomy): domain Eukaryota; kingdom Viridiplantae; phylum Streptophyta; class Pinopsida; order Cupressales; family Cupressaceae; genus Sequoia; species Sequoia sempervirens. The sequence goes on along the minus strand of VDFB02323363.1, from coordinate 58,988 downwards.
GTTACCATTAAATGGATGGTGAATCAGTTTCTCTTTCGTAAAACTCTCATGTCGATAAATCTGAGAGTGTCCTTTAAAAGAGAGGAATTATAGTCTCAGTTATCAAATGTGTGATGTAAATGCTTGGACAAGAGATCTGTTGAATTACTCGTACATATAAATGTTCCTTGAATGAAATTTTCTGATGGTTCCTTGTGGAATGTTAGGTTCCTTCAAGCAAAGTAAATAAAATCCTGCATTATATGATTCGAACAAAAGTGTCACGAGTAATTAAAAAAAGGAAACCTAAATATCCGTAAAGTTTCCTAAATCTGTGAGGGTTAATTTGATGTTATAGCAGGGTGCTTGCAAAATAAAATAAGGAGAGCCCGAAATATGATATTAAATGTCAATAGAAGATATTACTTGAATCTATTTTGAGTTTAGGAATTATGGAGAGTGTCCTAAAACAACATGGAGTGATTCATTTCCTGTTCTTCGCCTGTTAATGAATCAGGTTGTGCATCAAGAATCTAAACAAATATTCAATTAACGGATGCTCAGCAGTAGTTTAAAAACAAAAGTTATTGAAAGTTTTTTACGGAGCTTTGGCAAGTCGGCGCACCTCTGTGGAGGCTTGGCCAACCACAGCGGAGCCACAACCTCCTCTCAAGGGGACGTGGCCCTGTGCTGAGCACGACCTCTCCACAGGCTATCGCCCTTCATACAGGGTTATTAAACCCTTCAGCTGCGCCATAAACAAACAAAATAAACTGTACAGTTTCCTTATTAACTGCAGCAAACAAACAAACTATGTTAAGGTTTAAATAAAACAACGGATACATTCAACAACAGATTTATGCTCATTCCTCTCTGCGTAGACGCTGTTAGAGCTGTGACGGCGACAAAGTACCTTCCACCAGTTTGATCAAAACCTGAAGTAGAGCAAATGAACGAAGAGTAGTTTTAGGGATGAAGAAAGAGACGACTAGGGTTTCTTTTGTTTTTGGGAGTTTGTGTGGTGGTGATTTTATTTTATTCTTAAAATCAATTTATATTGGATGGCTTTCATTACTATTTTTTAAAAGTGAATAATATATAGCACATAAATATTACATGTGACAATTAGGAGTTTAAAACATGCTTAATTTTCAAAAAAAGGTATGTTGATGATCTTTCATTTTAAGTAATATATTGTATTTCTACTTTTATATGATTTTGGTTTATAATTTTTATTGTATATTCATTTAATCAATAAATAAATTACCAACTCTTATAGAAAATTAGATAAAGGGTGTTAGAATAGGAAAAAAAGGGGGTTTTGCAATTTGGGTTTTTTCGTGTGCGTGGGTTTGGTGGTGGGGCTATCTCCAGCCCATGGAGAAGGCTTGGCCCTCCTCCACGATTTCTCATCATTATGTTGGTGTACAGAGGTTTCATTTTGTGTCGCATATACTTGTTCGACTCTCTTCCGTCCGTTGTGGGTGTGATAGCGGCCCCGTGCTGGCTATGGTGTCTTGGCTTAACCGCATGTGTTTTTTTTGCAGGGTGATCTCTCGCTGATGGCAGGGGATACAGATCCCCCTGACGGATCCATTAATATCCCGTCCAATTCCAATGGCAATGTGGAGGTGCCTAAATCTTTCTGGGACGTCATCACTAGTGAGCGTAGCCTTCTACCACAGGGTGCCAAGTTCAAAATTGGAGAAGTCAACGGAGGGCAAAGCAATGGAGAACAAGAACAAGGTAAGCATTCTTCGGCTTCTCCATTGAAGGTTGTTCTCATTCCAAACAAAAGCCTAGATGAGGTTATTGAACATGAAGATGCTAGGTTAGTTAAAACTGCAATTTTCTTTGCGGCCATCGACCCTAGTAGGGTTCCGGAAAGAAAATACATGGAAGAATGGTTTAACAATGTTTGGGAAAATAAATTAGGGCTACAATTCTATTATTGTCGTATGATTCAAAAAGGGTTGTATGTTATATTTTTTATCAATCAAAATTCTTAAACAGGGGTGTTAACAAAACAATTCTAGAATGTTGGCACTGTGGTTTTTCGTGCCTTGGCATGGAACTTGGAGGCTATGGAGGAAGAGGTGTTGGCCCTTTCTAGCCCACGATGGATTGCAATCAAACGAGTTCCACCTCGCCTCTGGAAATTTGTCCCGCTCTTACTCGAGCCGTATGGAAATGTCTTGAAAGTCGATGACACCAAAACCCCACTCCCTCATTCTGACGCTCGGGCATTGGTTTCTTTGTTCCCGGGTATTGAATTGTCAGAGGTGCTGGAAATTAAACTTAAAACTGGGAATGTTAGCTATGAAATTGAAATTTTAGGAGGGTTGAACGCTTGCTATTTATGTAGGTGTAAAGGTCATATTCGAAGGAATTGCCCTCTAATAAGGAATTTAACCAATGCCAAAACCACTTTGGGTGGAGGCAGAAAAAACAAAATACAACCCTCTAGCAATGAAGGGCAGGCGAATAAAGATGTAAATGTTGGGGTTGGTTGTGAGGAACACAACCCTACCCGCAACAACTTGATGAAATATTTAATCCCGCTAATTCTAAAACCAACATTAACAGTAGAAATAACTCTTTGTGAATGGAGAATGCAAAGATAATTAAAGGTAATAAAGATGCCTTGCAAGTGGAAGATAGCCTATCTTCTCTCCTAAATGAATTGGACAACAATATAGCAAAATAATCTGATGGAAATCACAAGGCTGTAAAAGAAGATATTGATGAAATACCAATAACAAATTTAGACCAATTGAGAAATACCCCCAAACTAAGTGCTCAATAGTTGGCTCTTAGGAAATTAAGGCAAATTAAAGAAAATCATGACTCTAACCCAAATCTGGGCAAAGAGCTCTATACCTTCAACGATAAATATTTCAAAGAGAGCCAAATGGAGGAACCCCAACCTGGGACTAGTCCCATGGAAACAAGAAGAGAATTGACTTTTCAGGTCTTGAAAGATGGAATAGGATATTCTGATATTGGGAGTTTCCCTTCAAACCAGCCTCCCAACCGAGATGAAATGCCCATTGTATGCTCGGATGGTAGGGAGGATAAACTGGATAGGCCCGCCTTTTTAATACTATCTCCTTTGTGATAGGAAATGAAAAGGTGCATGAAATTGTGGTTCCTAAGCTGGTAGTGGATCTAGTTAATCGACTGAGTGGAGTGGTTAGTTCTAACAGGTTTGCATCATAGTCAAGAATGGACTCTGCAGATGAGCTTGGTTTGCTCTCTACTAAGGATACCTTTGAGGGAGAAGATACCCCCATGGAAGTCATTATTAAAAAAACCTGGAGATATAAGAATAAAAAAGGTTCAGAGGCTAGCAAACCCCTCCCAGATAAAGACACAAATCAACCTCTGAAAGATAAGAGGAAGAAACTAAGTGGGATCTTACCCCCTAATGCTAAAAGGGTGGAAGCTAAAAATAGATTACCTAAATGCTTTGACAATTTCAAGAGTGATAAGGGACCCCCACCCAGTGAGCAGGCTTAATGGAGCTTAATTGCATTTCTTGGAATGTCAGGGGGCTAGAAACCCCTGATAGGAAACATGTGGTCAGGAGATTCTTATCTCAGAAAAAAGGACATTGATGTTGTCTTGTTACAAGAGGTTAAGGCCATCGACTTTACTCTAGACACTAGTTTGAGGTTCATCTGGAAAGAGGCATCCCATTTTGTGACCAAGCATGAGAAGGGGAAAGGGGGAGTGGTGATTTTGTTGGCAAACAAGTGGGCTTAGTTTGTGGATAGCTATGGTACTTCCCCTTGCAATCGAGCTACTTAGGTGATCATCAATAAAAATACAGTTTGTTTTGCGGTCTATGCAATTTATGCCCCCAATGACTATAAGGAGAGGATCCTCCTCTGGAACTGGATGGGCACCTTGCCTAACATTTCGTGGATCTCTGGTGGTGACTTCAACTTTGTGGAAAGAGAGGAGGACAAATGGGGGGGTTATGGGTTTGAATGGAAAGGAAAATGAGTGGTTTTATTAGAAAAGAATGAAATCCAAGCTGAAGGTTGAAGATCCCATTGAAGGGAAAAAGAAAGATACACAAGCTATCTGGTATACCTGGTGCAATTCACAGCAAGGGGGCCAAAGAATCTATTGCAGATTGGATAGATTCTACATCAGTAGGGCCTTCTTCTCGACTTCCTTGGTGAAAGATGGTTGTTAAGTTGAAGTATCTCCTTATTCCCTCTCGAATCACCATCCAATAAGAGCCAAGTTTTGCCTCAAGATGGGTTCCCCTAAGCTGATAGGTTGTACCATGGGTTTTTGTCTCAATACCAGTCTCCTAAAGGATAATGATTGTAAAAGTGTCATCATGTGTCTTAGACAGATCAACAAATGGATGCACCGAAACCTGTCTCATATTGAAAGGTGGTCCTTAAACACCAAGGGTTGGAAAACCTTGCTTCAAACTATTGGAAAAGAGAGAGCTAAGGACAGTCAAAGGAAAGAGACTCTCCTCCAAGACAAGCTCCTACAGGCAGAGTCTGATCTACAAATGAATCCTAGAGATGAAACACTTACAAACAAGGTGATTATGGCTAAGAACTCTCTTAAGAAGCTTCAAAACACTAGGATTCAGGGTCTAAGAGTTAGAGCCAAAATGAATTGGCTTGAGAATGGAGATAAAGGTACCAAATTTTTCTTTAGATATATTAAAGAGAAACAGGCCAGAGAACAGATTGACATGATCACTGTAAATGATTCTACTGTGAGTAATCCTGATGAAATAAGGGATCATTTTTTTTAGTTCTACAAGAACTTCTTCTCCTCAAAAGGGGAGATGGAAGCTAATCATAAGGAAAGACATTATATTAAAGGGATTATCCCTAAAAAGGTTAATGTTGAAATGGTAGGGGAACTTAGGAAAGAAGTTACTTTGGAGGAAATTAGAAAGGCTATCCTCTTTCTCAAGAATGATAAATCTTTGGGAGCTTGTGGTCTCCCTGCAGAGTTCTACAAGACCTTTTTGGACTGGGTGTGTGAGGATCTCCTCCTAGTCTACAAGGAAGTATTTGAGAAAGGCTCCCTAGGCAACAAGATAAACAAAGGTGTGATTAAACTAATCCCTAAGGAGGGTGATAGAACCCTTGTCAAGAACTGGAGGCCAATAACATTGCTCAATGTTTCATACAAGATCTTGGCTAAGATTTTGGCAGATAGGGTGGCTCTCCTCCTCCCTTCAATTATTAATTCCACCCAGACCAGATTTATAAAAGGGAGATACATCCTTGAAAACTTGATCACTAGCTGGGAGGCTCTGAATTGGGCGAAGCTAACAAATCAAAATGTTGCTATGTTGTTATTAGATTTTGAAAAATCCTATGATAGAATTGAATGGGGTTTTGTGCTCTTAATTTTGAAGGCCTTTGGATTTCCCAACTCATTTTATCACATTGTCAATACCCTCTTTAGGGATGCAACTGCCTACGTCAATGGAATCCCTCTCAAGAAATTTCACTTCAAATATCTATAAGGCAAGGGTGCCCACTTGCTCCAGCTCTATTTGTAATTGCTTCAGATGCCATGCATTATGTGCTAAGAGAGAACACATCAATTCCAAGAATCAGGGGTATTAGGCTACCAAATGATAAGGAGCTCCTTAACCTTCAGTTTGCAGATGATACATCAATCTTGTTAGCTCTGGAAGAGGCCAATCTATCAAACCTATTGGGGAAATTGGATATCTTTTGTCTTGCTTTAGGGGCTAAAATTGCCCCCTCTAAATCTTGTCTCTTGGGATGGAATGGGAAGCCCCCAGATTGGGTCAGTAGATATGGGCTCCAATGGGGTGGCCCACACATGTTAGTAAGATACCTTGGTATCCCCTTTGTTGTGGATCACAACATCAAGGAAATGTGGCATTGGATTAGGGAAAAGATTGAGAGGAAACTCATCAAATGGAATAGATAGTTTATGTCATTAGTAGGGAGAATTAAGATCTGCCAAAAGATATTGTCTTCTTACAATATATACTTTACTTCGGTGTGGTTCTTTAACTCATATCAGATTAATGAGATACAAAAGAGGATAAGGGATTTTTATGGTCTGATGGTAAAGGTAAAAGAAAGAAACATTCGGTGAAATGGGAATGGTGTACAATTGAAAAAGCCAAGGGAGGCTTGGGGTTGAAGGATCTTAGGCTGCAGGGTGTTGCACTTGCTACAAAATGGGTGCTTGGGGCCCTGGAAGGTGGTGATCCCTGGAAAGTTTTGATCAAACAAAATATTCTTAGTGTTGTCCCCAAACATGCTAAATCTTGGAAATCTTTGCCTCTCAGTGATATCCTTAGTTGTGAGGAAGCCATATTACCTACAAGTTTGAATGTGTTTAGAACTATTTGGAAGGCCTGGGAAGTGATGAAGACCTACCTCACTAACATCCACTTCATCTCAGGGGACAATGCGACCATTCAGGTTAATAGATCTATTAAATGGAATTTGAAGCATAATGGGAAACCCTTGGCCCTACTCCAAGGGTGTTCTGCAAGGGCATGGGCTCACAAAGGAATTCGTTGTTTCAAGGACATACTGAAAGATGGAAAACTCAAAGACTGGAATGACTTGAATTATGAATTTAATATCCCCCTCACCAATTGGAGAACCTACTCAATTCTCAGAGAAGCTTGTAATCACTTCAAATTCTCGGTGAAATATAAGACTGATAATGATCAATTCAAGGACTTCCAATGGCAAAGTGGTAATAACATAATGAACTCTAAAGTCAAGGAATTGTATTCTATGCTCATAGACCATATTGACTTGACTGATTACTTAAATCAAACCTGGAAGTTTAATTGGAACTAGAATCAATGGCAAACAGTTTTTCAAACCAATTGGACCAAACAATTAGAGGCTAAATTGGCATGCTTTAGATGGTTGTTTATAATACATAAGCTACCATTCAAAACCAATTTTTATGATATCGATATCTATAGTATCTATAGAGTTTCAGAGACTATTAATCATATCTTTTTTTATTGATTTTTTGCTAAAGAGACATGGAAGATATTCATATTCTATAATAAGCAAGACATATGGGGGATTAATGAATTGCCACTTCCTAAGAAGATTATTTTTAATCAAAATGTAAAAATGGGGAAAACTGCTTCCTTATTTTGGTTATGCTTTTCTTCTAAGATTTTGTGGTCCATCTGGAAAGCAAGGAATGAGGACAGGTTTGAAGGGAGAAGGAGGTTGTGTACTAAGTCTTATAGAAGACTCGTGTTTCACAATGTTGCTATGCAGGTATACATTACAATGGAGCTTTCAAAAGAAAAAAATTGGCACTATCTTGAGAACAGACAAGTCACCATAGATATTATGGAGGAAAGATATGGGCATATGTGGCCAGAGGGCCACCCAGGGGTGGATGTTTTTTTGAGGGCTCTCCATGCTTTAGGTAGGACATTGCAGGGATTCAGAATAAGGAAGAGAACAAAAGGGGTCAGATTGTACAACTCTCAGCTAAGGAGGTGGAAGCTACTAAAGCTTTGTTGGTAATGAGGAATGATAACGATCCACATGGGAACCAATAGTTGACCACTCTCTGGAATCTTCATATCCTTTTTGTTTTTGATATTGATGTATATTTGCACTAAACAAATAATATATGTATATTTTTTTTTGATAGTTGATCTACATGTGATACTCTAGTACAAGTTTATTCATGGCTTTTTGTCCTCTTATAGTTGAGGGCTCTGTTGTTCTTTTGTAATGGGATAGCCTAGGAGGGGATATATACTGATGATACTTTGCTTTTGATTTTTTGTAAAGGGGGGTTATTTGCAGCTATATTGTAATGGGGGGATCTGATAATGTTGATACTGGTCTGACCTTTTATACTCTTTGGTCTGTATCTTTTGTTCATATTATACTTAATATAAAAAATTAGATAAATAAAACTTGTTATTGATATTAATTATATTTTTCAATTAAAGAAAAAAAATAGTAAAAAAATATGTATAAAATGCAGTTCTACACATACAAAGGAAAACATGAAAGTAAATGGAGATAAAACAAAAGAGGGGCAAGTGAAGGATAAAAATAAATAAACAAACAAAAATTCAATAATAATAAAAAGCATTATTCCCTCTATATACCATGTCTTTTGTGTTTCACTTGCAAACATACACATATAAAGAATAATAATCCTATAGAATGTTTAAGAATTTTATGTAAAATTTTAAAGTATTAGTTGATTCAAGGAGATTGTAATAATTATAGATGTTGTATTCTAATTTTTAGAGCATGCTTTGATGTGAAAATTTGTTAGTATTAGAGTCACATTATATTTCTTTGAAAATTGGACATGTCGAACTTGGTATCCAAAGAAGATATGAAAGTTATTTTAGTGACAAATGGTTTTTTCTTTGTGATTATTTTATACAATTATATTTTATATTGAATATATTTTTGCATGATTATGTCTTGTGTCAAGCACTTGACCATAACCTAATGAAAAATATCATGTCAAAATTATAGCTTCAAGTAAACAAGTTATTAGTAAGACTATCCTAGTTCATAATTTTCACACATTATTGATAATAGTTGCGAGATTTTGTTTTTCTACAATATAAAATATCTTATGTGATAAAAAAATGGTATAATAAACAATTTTTAGATAACAAGCCATTATAGCTTCATGTATATTATGACATAAGAATTTTTTTATCTTCAACAAATACTTTTAATTATCTCAAGTTTAATTTTCATTTAATAAAAAAGATTCTTTAAATTCAAAAAATTACAACTTCTATTTTTAAAAAAATTATTTTATATATACTACAAAAATAAATCACTTACAAACTTCCTAAATTAGTATTTCATCATTAAATTCATAATCTATCTTCTAATAATATTAAAAAAATATTCTCATAAATAATTTTTAATGGACATGTCATTATATATGCAATTATATTGTGACATAACAAAAAAATTATCTTCAACACATATTTCTAATTATTTGGAACTGAAATTTGATTAACAAATCATAAGTTATTTTCATTCTATTCTAACTAAAAATATTATTATTTTTGTATTGAGGGATGAGCAAATCACAGTCAACAAAAGGACCAAAGATAAATAGCTATAATATAAAAAAATAAAAGAGATTTTGCTTCTAGAAACATATATCTTCACAACAACTATGAACAACTAAAAGTACAAAAAAATAATTGCACACCATAACTAAAAATAAACACAAACAAAATAAACCATCTACAATATGTGATATGTTTTTTTAGTTATGGTCGCAATGCCCCAACCATGAGTAAAGAGATAATTGAAGAGTACTTGTGTGTACATCCCACCTCAACTAATGTTAACATTAGCAATAAGGACATAGAGTCATAAGAGATTGATCCTTAATAGTTTCTAACTATCGTATTATATAATAATCAAAATAACTTTAGTCACTCTCTTCCTCTAATATGTAAATATTGTAACACTTTAGTAGTGAAATATATATTTTTCTTGTTTGTGTTTGATGCAAGCATTGTAAATCAATTGTTATTATCATATGTCTCAATGATATTGTCATTAGTCTCTTGTTTATTGAATAGTTTTTGTGTGTTGTAATTTCATTTTTTAGAACTTCTTCTAATAATGTGAGAATCATTAAGTCATTGCTAATAATACCAATGATCAACACTGATTTTTGAAGATAGGTTTAATTGTACAAGAGGTCTCTTGCAAAACTTTTAAGGAAAATAACTTGGTGAGCACATTGGAATATATACAATCCTAGATTTATTTTCTTAGATTGTTAAATGAGGCTACATTAAGTCTATGTTTTATTTTTTCTTTGGCACTTACTAAGTATGAGTATCATCTAATTAGATCTAATAATAAAAAGACACGATTAGGACACCCATGTCTAGTTCAATATGTGCACCTCTCACAAATGAGAGAATTGGTCATTTGTTATATAGATGAGCACTTTCCCATCTTAATTCAAATTTGATCTCTAAGTCCTCAAATTCTAAAGCATCATAAAATCAGAAATAAATATGAAGATACATGATTAGGACACCTAGTCTAGTTTAACATGTTTATTTGTCACAATTGACATAATTGGTCCTTTTTTACATATATGAGCATGTGCCTAAGTAAAGCTAAATTTTATATTTTTGTATTATATTGTGGAAGCTTTTTGATATATTATTGCTCTCATCTAAGTAGTGTTAGTACCAGTCATTGCTAACAATCCCTAACTATGCATTCTATTTATAATGTTATTGAGCAATAGAAATTGATTATTACTAATCTTTGAATACGTGTTATGAACTTTATACAAAGGTCGGTTTTATTAAGTGAAATCTTAAATGATGTTTTATAGAGTTTTATATGTGGGTTTGTTTTGCTAATTGATTTTTGTTTAATTTTTTATCTTCCTTTCTAATTCAAGTTAGAAATTATTTAATATTTAATTTTTGAATTAATATTTTTTAAGTAAAAGATATAAAAGAATTGGATTCTAATTTTCTTTTAGATTTATTTTTTAAAGCATATGGGTCTTGATTTCCAAGGAAGTTCCATTGTGTGTCAAAGCATCCATAAATAAGCAATTAGATTTGTTTTTTTTATTTTATATCTTAAGTTATTCCTAAACCTATTTGTTAGAAAATTGAATTGAGATCATTTTTTTTTAATGTGGTTTAGGTGAATTATCCTTCTCTTTTTCTTATTTCACTAATTGATTTAGGATTTATCTTGGTATAAGCTTTGATGTCAAAGGAAGGTACTCTGATTTTCAAAAGAGGTCTCCTATATATATTATAAATTGTATAAGTGAAGTTCCTTTATATGTGAAATTAAAATATAACCAAAACATCACTGTTTATTTAGTACAAACAAAGCCTAGATAAATAGGAAGGTACTTTTTTTCAACAAGGTTTTATGGAGACTAGGGATGCATAAATTTTAGATTTTATGTTTGTTTCCTCAATAATGGGATAGTATCATTAAATATAATAATAATGTAGAGTAACACATTAAATTAATTTTATAATAGATTGTTATATTATTAATAGAGAACTAAGAAACTTGTTATAGGAACTTTCTTTTTTTGATACAACAGGGGTGTCCCTGCAAACTTGTTATAGGAACTTTATTTAGTTTTTATTTAAAGAGCTTGTTTCCCTTTAATCTGTAGGGAGTCTCAAATATTATTGAATAAAGAAACTTGTTAAGGAATTATAGTTACCTAATTTTTACTGAGGGAACTATTTTTCCATCAATCTCTGGGGAATCTAAGATATTTCCTATAGCATTTAACTTTTTTTTTGAAAAAAATGCTCTCGAGGAACAATTACCCCCACATGTTCTTTGAAAAAATCATTCTCATCTTGACTTTGAAATAGATCATTAAAAATAATCTATGGAATCTTTGCCTCATAATTTAGTTCAAAATAATTTTCACCAAATTCACCATTTTTTGTACATATTGTTATATCCTCAACTCCCTATAACATGATTTTTATCAATATATTGGTATCCTCTTTTCAAAAATCCATCTTTCTATTGGATATTTAAGTGGCTTTCATAACCAACTGAAATGTCAAATGGTTGTGATTTTTCCATGCTCCTTTTTCATAAACTAGATAAAAGATTACTCACCTAAGGAGATGTCAAATTTTGGGAATCAGAGTTGTGTGATTCATGCCTAGGATTTTTTGGAGGTCAAGGATCAAGGTTATTTTCTAATGCATGCCAAGGAGCCATCAAGGGTTATGTTGGTGATAGAAGCTATTTGCCCCAAATCCATAAGGTTTGGTAATCTTTCAGGTGCCAAGGGTGTCAAACTTTGAAAATTAACACAAACCTATCTTTAGGTTGGGCAACTAAGGACCAATGGTTGAGGTGGGTAAGACCTCCTTCACTTTTGTCTCTACAAGACCAAGGGGGTTTTCCCTAAGATTCCAAACTTATGGTTGAAACGCTAAACAATACCTTACCAAAAACTATACCCACATCACAATGTATCCCAATACTAGTGTCACAATATGCCTATGCACTAGTTTGGAAAAGTAAGGTCAAGCATCTTACTAATAGATAATCTACCATATAAGTGTCTGAGAATGAGTTTATGATACACCCTTGCATTGTTGTATTCATTCAGACATGGCAATAAAACACATAAAAAGTAAAACTTTAAAGTTTTTTCATTGATGTGTTTGGAGTGGTTTGAGGATGATAGGAGAAAAAATCCAATCACAGACTAGTGCCTTTATCCATTGGAAAATAGAGTCTATAGATTTAACTAAAAATGCAATAATTGAAAACAAGGCAAATCTTAATTAAGTCACCACAAAATACTTGGGATGAAGAAAAAGAAGCCTAGGGTTTCTTTTGTTTTTGAGAGTTTATTTTTTGAAAAAACTTGGTGTGGTAGTGATTTAATTTTATTCTTAAAACTAATTTAAATTGGAAACCTTTAATTACTATTTTTTTAAGTGAATATATATAGCACATAAATATTACATGTGACAATTAGGAGTTTAAAATATGTATTGTAAATTTCCAAAAAAAATGTATGCTGATGATATTTCATCCTAAGTAATATAATGTATTTCTACATTTATACGATTCTAGTTTATGCATATATATATGTATGTGTATATGCTAGTGTTCATTTAAAGTTCATTTTACCTTCATTATCTGGGTGATTTTATTGTATATCCATTTAATCAATAAATAAATTACCAACCCTTATAGAGAATTAGATAAATAAAACCGATTATTGATATTAATTATATTTTTCAATTAAAGAAAAACATTAGTAAACTTAATTACAAGTTATGAAAAAATAAGAAAATACGTATAAGATGCTTATCCAGTCCTACACATACAAAGGAAAACATGAAAGTAAATGGAGATAAAACAAAAGAGAGGCAAGTGAAGGATAAAAATAAATAAACAAACACAAATTCAATAATAATAATAAAAACATTATTCCCTCTACATACCATGTCTCTTTAAAAGAAAAGTTTATTTCACTTGTAGACATGCACATACAAAGAATAATAATCTTATAGAATGTTTAAGAATTTCATGTAAAATGTTAAGTATTAGTTGATTCGAGGAGGTTATGCTTTAAAAAAAAGGTTATTGTTGTGTTTTATTAGGTTGGTTTTTGTTCATGAGATTGTAGGTATTATAGATGATGCACTCTAATTTTCAGAGTATGTTTTGATGTACATTTTTTTTAGTATTAGAGTCACATTGCATTTCCTTGAAAATTGGGCATGTTGAACTTGGTATCCAAAGAAGATATGAAAGTTATTTTAGTGACAAATGGTTTTTCCATTGTGATTGTTTTATACAATCACATTTTGCATCGAATATATTTTTGGATGATTATGTCTTGTGTCAAGCACTTGGCCATAACCTAATGAAAAACATCATGTGAAAATTATAGCTTCAAGTAAACAAGTTATTAGTAAGACTACCCCAGTTCATAATTTTCACATATTATTGATAATAGTTGCTAGATTTTATTTTTCTACTATATAAAATATCTTGTGTAATAAAAAATGTTTTTGATTATAGGTAAAACACATTTTGAAGGGACCTTGAAACCCTTTACAAAAAGGATCATTGCTTTAATAGATAATCAAAAACAAAACGAGCAACCAACAAGCAGCAAAAAACCAACCAAAGAGAGGAACATAAATAGAAAAAGACTACAAATTCTTCAAAATATCAACTGCTTCCAAATCACTATCAATAATCTTTTGGTGCACATTCATAACCTCAATAACCTCTTTAGCAGGGATCCCAACATTCAACTTGGTTTTGTTGCGAGTCCTAGTACAAGGACCCTTCTCACTAGCCCTTATTTTCTGAACACTATGGAGACCAACCACATCAATCGTAGCTTCTTTCACACTAGACGCTTCCCCCAACCAGTGCCTAGCTTTCTAATTCAAGAAACACGACCCCTCAGCTTCATTACACATTGTAGTCTTACTAACGTCAACAACATTTTCTAGCTTCTGATAGGCACGATCCATTTTATCTTCTAGAATTGCAATTCTCAATTTAAAGACTTTTTCATCTTCAACATCTCATCAGTGACGATTTTCATCACATCAGCCAACTGAGGGTCTGGACAAAAGACTCCTTGGGAGTAGATGACTCCCCTACATTATTTACTAGAGATCAAACCTTCACATTTGTGAGATTCGGTTCATTGAAAGCCCACTTAAAAATCCTAAAGAGAGTTAAGGTTCCATTTTTCACCAAACTAAGCACATTGGGCAAGTCCTCCTTATTACAATTGAAGACATTCCTGTCATCCACCCAATCCTCTAGAGAATCCCTACTAACATTTTCATTCCCAAGAGCATCCTTCCCTTTTTGACCAACACCAGGAGCCTTAATTTTGTGCATGGTACACTCTATCTCAGCAACCACATTCCTACCCTGCTACTACTCCTTCTCATTCTCCAAACCACTAGCAACTTTTAGAGGCCCAACATTAGGAGAAACAACACCAATACTAACAGTCCCCTCCTAGTTTAGGCACACTTTCCATTTAGACTTCTTCTAAGAGATCCCATCCTTCAAACTCACCTTCCTCTTCAAACCAATCAAAGGGGGATCCCCAACCTTATCCCCCACAACATTTTCCATCACTTTCTTCTTACCCAAGGAATCACCCTTAAATTTCTTACCACCCGGAGACTTTCCAAGTTTGGATTTCAGAGTTTTAGAAGGGTGATCAGAATCCTCCTCCTCTTCACTACCTGTACCATACTCTTTAGAATTAGGGGTTTTGGGTGATTTCCCCTTCTTAATCCTCTTACCCTCAAAGGAAGCAGGAGGCTCCAAATAAACCTCCATGGAGGCTTCCAAATCAGGCACATACTCCTCATCAGTTGACCTAAATTCAGACCCAGTGTCATACTCCAAATCATGCTTCTTTTGTCGGCCTTTAGAAACCTTCTTAGGTTGATTAGGAATAGTATATGACTTATCATACTTCAAGATTAAGAGGATTAAACCCTCATGGAGTACTAGGTTGTAGGGATTTTGTTTATGGTCTCTTATACCACTCTCTAGGGAAATAAGCAAATAAAAAGGAAAGGAAATCTTTTTTCTATGCTTGAAGTGATTAAGCAAAACAAAATGGTACCCAGACAGAACATAAAAACACCCATCAAACATAAAATACCTCATTATTTCTTCAACCACATCACTCCATATCGCCTTGATAGAACTGTGAAGATAACCCCCACATTTTTCCCTCTCTAATTTTTTCCTTTCATCATCCTTGAAGAAAATTTTCATGGCCACACTCGATCCTCTTTCTTATCCCTGTAGACTTTCCTTCCCTCAGTGGACAAACCTGTAATCTCAACAATGAGTTCTTCAATAATGTTAAACTCCATCCCACTGAGCTTCAAAGCTCTATTTTTCCAACCCTCAACAAATGCCTGTGATGCCTTAGGGTCATGCCCATGGAGTCTTTCCATGTAGGGAGTGACTCCCCAGCCTGCAACAACTCCCAAACCTTCTAATTGGTTTTAGAAAAGTCACACGATATCAGTTCAACTCAATTTCGTTCACCACCCATGGTAGCAACACTAAAACACAAGATCTTGAAATATTTACAGAGAATTAAGAGAAGCCTCAAGAAGGTGATAACTTTACAACCACTCACAATCCATGTGGGAAATGTGAGGTGGTAGGGAGAAATCATTTACCTTGATTTTCAATCCTTACGAACCTTGATCACATAAAAAAAAATGCAAGGAGAAGCTTCTATGAAGATCACACCTAGATTTGATATACCACATAATAATTTGCATGTGATATAACCAAATAATGATAAGAACCCCTTCCTTGGCTCATTTTTAAATCATGATTTATAATTGAAAGGACTTCAATGGGGAGGGGGTCATTCCCTTATGAAACCATATGTTCATTAACCCTATAGTTAGCAAATATATCAACAAGACAATTTCCCTCTCTATAAATATGGGAAATGAAACATTGATTAAAGGAGTTCAAGATATCCAAGGCATACATAATAAGAGATTCAACCATTCACTGAGGGGGGGGTAGACTTCTTTATGCTATTTATAACATTTATGGAGTCACCCTCAATCCAAACCTTCTTAAAACCTTTAGATTGAGCCATCTTCAGACCATGATAGGCAATTGAAGCTTCCACAATGTGGTTTGTAATAAAAAAATGTTATAACAAATAATTTTTAGATAACAAGCCAGTATAGCTTGGTGTATATTGTGACATAAGAAAAAAAATATCTTCAACAAATATTTTTAATTATTTAAAGTCTAATTTTCATTTAATAAAAAAAAAATTAAATTAAAAAAATTACAACTTCTATTTTTAATTTTTTAATTTTTATATATAATACAAAAATAAATCACTTACGAACTTCCTAAAGTAGTATTTCATCATTAAATGCATAATCTATCTTCTAATAATATAAAAAATATTCTAGTAAATAATTTTTGATGGATATGCCAAATTATATATGCAATTATATTGTGACATAACAAAATAATTCTCTTCAACACATATTTCTAATTATTTGGAACTTAATTTTGATTAGCAAATCATTAATATTTTCATTCTTTTCTAACTAAAAATATTATTATTTTTGTATCGAGGGATGAGCAAATCAGAGTCAACAAAAGGACCAAAGATAAATAGCTATAATATAAAAATAATAAAATTGAAGAGATTTGGCTTCGAGAAACATATAACTTCACAACATCTATGAATCAACTAAAAGTATGAAAAAATAATTGCACACCATAACTAAAAACAAACACAAAAAAAAAACCATCTACAGTATGTGATATGTTTTTTGGTTGCAATCGCAATGCCCCAACCATGGGTAAAGAGATAATTGAAGAGTACCTGTGTGTACATCCTACCTAAAATAATGTTAATGTTAGCTCTAAGGACAAAGAGTCATAATAGATTGATCCTCAATAGTTTCTAACTATCGTATCAAATAATAATCAAAATAACTTTAGTC
This sequence comes from Sequoia sempervirens, assembly GCA_007258455.2. NCBI lineage: Eukaryota > Viridiplantae > Streptophyta > Pinopsida > Cupressales > Cupressaceae > Sequoia > Sequoia sempervirens. Next base: position 41,953 of record VDFB02323363.1, on the reverse strand, counting down.
ACTCTTCCTCTAATATGTAAATATTATAACACTTTAGTAGTGAAATATCTATTTTTTCTTGTTTGTGTTTAATGCAAGCATGGTAAATTAGTTGTTATATCATAAGTCTCAATGATATTGTCATTGGTCTCTTGTTTATTAAATAGTTTTTGTGTTGTAATTGCATTCTTTAGAACTTCTTCTAATAATGTGAGAATCATTAAGTCATTGCTAATAATACCAATGATCAACACTGATTTGGGAAGATAGTTTTAATTGTACAAGAGGTCTCTTGCAAAACATTTAAGGAAAATAACTTGGTGAGCACATTCGAATATATACAATCCTAGATTTATTTTCTTAGATTGTTAAATAAGGCTATATTAAGTCTATGTTTTATTTTTTCTTTGGCTCTTACTAAGTATGAGTATCATCTAATTAGATCTAATAATAAAAAGTCATGATTAGGGCACCCACATCTAGTTCAATATGTGTACCTCTCACAAATGAGAGAAGTGGTCATTTGTTAAACAGATGAGCACTTTCCCATCCTAATCCAAATTCGATATCTAGACTCTAAGTCCTCAAATTTTAATGCATCATAAAATTAGAAATAAATATGAAGATACATGATTAGGACACCTAGTCTAGTTTAACATGTTCATTTGTCGCAATTGACATAATTGGTCCCTTTTTACATAGATGAGCATGTGTATAATTAAAGCTAAATTTGATATTTTTGTATTATATTGTGGAATCTTTTTGATATATTATTATTCTCATCTAAGTAGTGCTAGTACTAGTCATTGCTAACAATCTTTGACTATGCATTTTATTTACATTGTTATTGAGCAATAGAAATTGATTATTACTAATCTTTGATTATGTGCTATAGACTTTATACAAAGGCCAATTTTATTAAGTGAAATCTTAAATGATGTTTTATAGAGTTTTATACGTGGGTTTGTTTTGTTAATTGATTTTTGTTTACTTTTTTATTTTCCTTTCTGATCCAAGTTAAAAATGATTTAATATTTAACTTTTGAATTAATATTTAACTTTTGAATTAATATTTTTTGAAGTAAAAGATATAAAAGAAATGGATTCTAATTTTCTTTTAGATTTATGTTTTAAAGTGTGCGGGTCTTGATTTCCAAGGAAGTTCTATTGTGTGTCAAAGCATCCATAAATAAGCAATTGGATTTGTATGTTTTATTTTATATCTTAAGTTATTCCTAAACCTATTTGTTAGAAAATTGAATCAAGATCTTTTTTTTTAATGTGGTTTGGTTGAATTATCCTTCTCTTTTTCGTATTTCACTAATTGATTTAGGATTTATCTTGGTATAAGCTTTGATGTCTAAGGAAGGTACTCTGATTTTCAAAAAAGGTCTCTTGTATATATTATAAGTTGTATAAGTGAAGTTCTTTTATATGTAAAATTAAAATATAACCAAAATATCATTGTTTATTTAGTACAAACAAAGCCTAGATAAAGAGGAAGGTACTTTTTTTCAACAAGGTCTTATGGAGACTAGGGATGCATAAATTTTAGATTTTTATGTTTTTTCCCCAATAATGGGATAGTACCATTAAATATAATAATAATGTAGAGTAACACATTAAATTAATTTTATGATAGATTGTTATATTATTAATAGAGAACTAAGAAACTTGTTAGAGGAACTTTATTTAATTCTTATTTAAAGAGCTTGTTTCCCTTTAATTTGTAGGGAGCCTCGGATATTATTGAACAAAGAAACTTGTTAAGGAATTATAGTTACCTAAACTTTACTGGGGGAACTATTTTTCCATCAATTTTTGGGGAGTCTAAGATATCTCCTATAGCATTTAAGTAATTTTTTTGGAAAAAATTGCTCTTAAGGAACAATTACCCCATATTTTCTCTGAAAAATCATTCTCATCTTGACTTTGAAATAGATCATTGAAAATAATCTATGGTTCATCTTTGCCTCATAATTTAGTTCAAAATAATTTTCACCAAATTCACCATTTTTGTACATATTGTTAAATCCAAAACTCGCTATAACATGATTTTTATCAATATGTTGGTATCCTCTTTTCAAAAATCCATCTTTGTATTGGATATTTAAGTGACTTTCATAACCAACTGAAATGTCAAATGGTTTTGATTTTGTCATGTCCCTTTTTCATAAACTAGATAAAATATTGCTTAACCAATGAGATATCAATGTTTGGGAATCAGATTTGTGTGACTCATGCCTAGGATTTTTTGGAGGTCAAGGATTGAGGTCATTGCCTAATGCATGCCAAGTATCCATCATGGGTTATGTTGGTGATCAAAGCTATTGGCCTCAAATACATAAGGTAATCTTCTAGATGTCAAAGGTGTCAAACTTGGAAAATTAACACAGACCTATCTTTAGGTTGGGTGGCTAAGGACCAATGGTTGAGGTGGCTAATACCTCCTTGGTGAAGGAGAACCTACACCTTATTTTAAACATTTGATCACTTGAATGATGTTAGGTTGGTCAGTAGGATAATGGGGGGTGTTTGAGTTTATTTAATCTTAAATAAGGTCTAAAAAGACCATCCATTATGTAATTTTTGGGTTTGTAAGTCATTAGTATCAATTTAGGGGAAAATTGCAAAAAATACAAAAAATGTTGTTAGGCAAAAGTAATAAAATGCAATATTAGAGAATATGAAGGGTTAAGGGAATTTGAACGACAGTTAAGAATGTTAGGAAGGTAGTTTTGGTTTGAAAATTGTATTTAAATCCTTCAAGGGCTCGAGAAAAGGCTGGTTGATAATTGTTTTGAAGTTTCATATCAATAACAACGCCCATATTCTGCAAATTGGCTCTATTTTTCTACACTTTATCGCTTTTGTACGGTCCATATAGGTTCACTAATGATCTAAATTCTATTGAATGGTGTAGATTATTGAATTATCTTTCATTTAAATCCATACTGAGAGTCTAACATTCAGTTTTGTGAAAGATCTTGTTTAATCTTTGTAATTCCCTGTTAAAACAGTGAGGGCCCTGTTTTGAAGACAAAATGACAAAATAAGTCATCCCACCTACTGTATAAACCTGTGCTTCGGTGGGATGACACATTTGATGTTATTTTAGATGTATAAAAGGTTTAGAAGGCATTGGAGTCAAGATAACTGGTTTTGAGTAATGCCCTAGGGCTGGGCAATGAAGTTTTCTTTGTGAAAATGGTGGTTTTAAGAAAGGTTTTTGTGAATGGTCAATGGAATTAAGTTGGTGAAGGTGTAGAAAGTCTTTACAAACCTAATTGAAGTTGTTTGATGCTTTGGTTGTGTTTTGTAGGCCCGGGTATAGTGTTTTTCAGAAAACCCTAGAGTTTTTGTGTGTTAATGGAGGGTTTGATGGGTCAATGGGTTAGAGACCTTAAATATGAGTAATGTTTGTGGATTATGTGGTTTGGAATCACAATATAACTCTTTGAAAGGTTCTTGGTTGAAAACCAAGTGTTTTGTAGGTACTTCATTTGAAAAATAGGCCTAATTCTAGTAGCCTCAAACATGACAGGTTAATGAAACTCCATGTTGTTGCAAAGAAACCAGTAGAGACCTTTTCGGATGATGATCAAAGGATCTATGAGAAGTCTTAAATGATTTTTTTGGGCCTTTGTACAGCCTCCTTCAATAGTTTTCATCAAAAGTTGTGACTTGAAGGCTAGAAGCCTAGTGTGGTTGTTTTGGGGACAGTTTGAGGGAATTGTCTTGTAAAGATTGTTTCTTTGTTTGAATTAGGTTATTTTGTGTGGGATAGTGAGATTTAACCACCTTGATTGCATAAAATTGGTATCAGAGCTTCAGGAATAGATCTTTTGTTGGTGATTTGATTGATTTTGCAAGTTGGAAGGTGAAAAGACAAATTGGTGAAGATGCCTCCTAAGAACATTGATGTTGGTAGGGAGTTGCAGGATCTGAAAGAGAAGCATGCTAAGCTTCTGGAGTCACACAATGTTGTTTTGGAAAGCCTTGCTGCCTTGGAGACAAAGAAAAGGAGAGATGAAAATGAAGAGAGTGAAACAAAGGAAGATGATGAAAAATATGAGGATGTTGATGAAGAACTAGACGCTGAAGATCAGAGGATGGAAAAGATGCTCAAAGTAGTGAAAGGTGATTCTCATAAGGTAAATTTTGAACTTCCTATGTATGGTGGTAATTTAAATGAAGAGGAATTACTTGATTGGATTGTTGTTATGGATAATTACTTTGAAAGTGAAGACATTTCAAATGAGCAGATGGTGAAGGTGGCAAAAAAAAAACTCAAAGGACATGCTCTTCTATGGTGGGACTATGAACAAGAAGAAAGGAGAAAATAAGGAAAATCAATGATTACTTCATGGGACAAGATGGTACAAAAAATGAAAGGTAAATTTCTTCCAAAGGATTGTGAAGTTCAGTTGTATAAAAAGTTGCAAGGTCTGAAACAAAAAGATCTAGATGTCAAGTCATACACTGATGAATTTTACAAGTTAAGCATAAGGTCAAGAAGGGATGAGGATGAGGCTAAAAAGGTGGCTAGATATCTAGGTGATTTGAGGTTTAATATACAAGATGAACTTGTTGTTGCTAAGCCCAAATCTGTTGAAGAGTGTTTTCAATAAGCAATCAAGGTGGAGGAAAAGCTTAAAAGGAGACAAGAGAAATTAGTTAGAGGAAGAGGTGCTAATAGTACAAGAGGAAGAGGAGAAATACCTACACCAAAGCAACCATTGGAAGAACAAAGAGTAAATAAAGGTAAGGAGCAAGGTGTTGATACTAGAGGAGGTTTTAGAGGTAGAGGAAGGTTTAGTGCTGGTAGAAACTCTAATGATTTTGCAGGGATATGTTATACATGCAATGAATATGGTCATCCATCTTGGAAGTGTCCTAAAATGATTGGTATTTCATCAAGTGGTGAAAATAGGATTGATAGGAGAACACAATTGGTTTAGGAGGAGGAGTGTGAAAGAAATCGTTCTACAAGTTTTAGGGCTACTCCTGAAACAGGGGAGATGTTGATGATGAGGAAGACAGTGTTGAAGGCAGCCAAGGAGGTGGAACCTTTGCAAAGAAAGAGCCTCTTCAAAACTACTTGTAAGTGTAAGAACAAGGTATGTAAAATTGTGATTGATTCTGGTTCAACAGAGAATATGGTGTCTCTAAGATGGTGAACAAGTTAAATTTGAAAAAAATACCTCATGAATTGCCTTATAAGGTGTCATGGTTGAGTGATAGTCAGTTTTTGTTAGTTAAAAGGTTGTTCTAGATTTCCAAATTGGAGGTTACAAGGATAGTGTTGTTTGTGATATTCTTCCTATGGATTGTTGTCACCTACTCCTAGGTAGACCTTGGCAGTATGGCAGGCGTGCCTTGTATGATGGTAGAGAGAATGCATACACTATTGTGAAGGATGGATGCTCTTTTGTTTTAACTCCTTTGGTGGAAGATGAGAAATGTAAGGAAAAGGTCATCATGTGTGGAAGAAGAGAACTTGTAAATAATGTGAATGAAGACAAAAAGACAAGTGTTGTAGGTAGTACAAGGTATGAGAATGCTTTGGTAGCAGGTAAGAAAGTTTATTTAGATTTGAGGATAGTGGATTTGAACACTAATGTCATGGTAGGGTCTATTGCATTCCCTTTGGTTGAAATAAAGATGGGAAAATAAGTGATCTCTATAGGTACAGAGAGTACAATGAGTTATAAGGACAATAGAGTGATGATAGGTGCTATTAGGACAAGAAGTTTGATGTCAGAGGCAAAGGGGTAGAGTGTACAAAGACTTGAGGACAAATATAACTATGGAGATGAGATAAAAGAAAAGGCAGATCAAAGCAATACTAACATGTGTTTGTTTGCAGGTGTTGATAAAGGAATGAAGACTGGTTTTGATCAAAGAATAGGGAGAAGACCATTTTCAGGTCTGAATACAAAGATGAAGCCAAACTCAATTGCAAACAATGTCAAGGATGTGAAAGATGTAGGACAAAATACTAGTTTCTTGTGTATGAAACAAGGTAATGTGTTTGTAGGTCAGAAAAGCATGTATGAAGGGTGGTGGGGCTGGTATCAACCTCAACTCATGTGGCATGAGTTTTTTCTAGTGGGGGTGTATGGTGCAGGAGCACCTACACCATATTTTAAAAATTTGATCACTTGAATGATGTTAGGTTGGTCAGTAGGATAATGGGGGGTGTTTGAGTTTATTTAATCTTAAATAAGGTCTAAAAAGACCATTTATTATGTAATTTTTGGGTTTGTAAGTCATTAGTGTCAATTTAAGGGAAAATTGCAAAAAATACCAAAAATGTTGTTAGGCAAAAGTAATAAAATGCAATATTAGAGAGTATGAAGGGTTAAGGGAATTTGAATGGAAGTTAAGAATTTTGGGAAGGTAGTTTTGGTTTGAAAATTGTATTTAAAGCCTTCAAGGGCTTGAGGAAAGGCTAGTTGATAATTATTTTGAAGTTTCATATCAATAACAACGCCCATATTTTTCAAATTGGCTCAATTTTTCTATTTTTCTGCACTTTGTCTCTTCTGTACGGTCTGTACAGGTTCACTAATGATATTAATTCTATTGATTGGTGTAAATTATTGAATTATTTTTCATTTAAATCCATACTGAGAGTCTAAAATTCAGTTTTGTGAAAGATCTTGTTTAATCTCTGTAACTACCTGTTAAAACAGTGAGGGCCCTGTTTTGAAGACAAAATGAAAAAATAAGTCATCCCACCTATTGTATAAAATTGTGCTTGAGTGGGATGATACATTTGATGTTAGTTTATATGTCTAAAAGGTTTAGAAGGCGTTGGATTCAAGATAACTAGTTTTGAGTAATGCCCTAGGGCTAGGCAATGAAGTTTTCTTTGTGAAAATGGTGGTTTTAAGAAAGGTTTTTGTGAATGGTCAATGGAATTAAGCTAGTGAAGGTGTAAAAATTATGTAAAAAACCTAATTGAAGTTGTTTGATGCTTTGGTTGTGTTTTGTAAGCCCGGGTATAGTGCTTTTCATAAAACCCTAGAGTTTTTGTGTGTTAATGGAGGGTTTGATGGATCAATGGGTTAGAGACCTTAAATTTGAGTAATGTCTGTGGAATTTGTGGTTTGGAATCAAAATATAACTTTTTCAAATGTGTTTGGGTGAAAACCAAGTGTTTTGTAGGTACTTCATTTGAAAAATAGGCCTAATTCTAGTAGCCTAAAACAGGGCAAGTTAAAGAAAGTCCATGTTGTTGCAAAGAAACCATTAGAGACCTTTTCGGATGATGATCAGGGATCTATGAGAAGTCTTAAATGATTTTTTTGGGCCTTTGTATGACCTCCTTCAATAGTTTTCATCAAAAGTTGTGATTTGAAGGCTAGAAGCCTAGTGTGGTTGTTTTGGGGACAGTTTGAGGGAATTGTCTTGTAAAGATTGTTTCTTTGTTTGAATCAGGTTATTTTGTGTGGGATAGTGAGATTTAACCACCTTGATTGCATAAAAATGGTATCAAATCTTCAGGAACAGATCTTTTGTTGGTGATTTGATTGATTTTGCAAGTTGGAAGGTGAAGAGACAAATTGGTGAAGATGCCTCCTAAGAACATTGTTGCTAGTAGAGAGTTGTAGGATCTGAAAGAGAAGCATGCTAAGCTTCTAGAGTCACACAATGTTGTTTTGGAAAGGCTTGTTTCCTTGGAGACAAAGAAAAGGAGAGACGAAAATGAAGAGAGTGAAACAGAGGAAGATGATGAAGAATATGAGGATATTGATGAAGAACTAGACGCTGAAGATCAGAGGATGGAACAGATGCTCAAAGTAGTGAAAGGTGATTCTCATAAGGTAAAATTTGAACTTCCTATGTATGGTGGTAATTTAAATGAAGAAGAATTACTTGATTGGATTGTTGTTATGGATAATTACTTTGAAAGTGAAGACATTTCAAATGAGCAGATGGTGAAGGTGGAAAAAACAAAACTCAAAGGACATGCTCTTCTATGGTGGGACTATGAACATGCAGAAAGGAGAAAATAAGGCAAATCAACGATTACTTCATGGGACAATATGGTGCAAAAACTTAAAGGTAAATTTCTTCCAAAGGATTATGAAGTTCAGTTGTATAAAAAGTTGCAAGGTCTGAAACAAAAAGATCTAGATGTCAAGTCATACACTGATGAATTTTACAAGTTAAGCATAAGGTCAAGAAGGGATGAGGATGAGGCTAAAAAGGTGGCTATACATCTAGGTGGTTTGAGGTTTAATATACAAGATGACCTTGTTGTTGCTAACCCCAAATCTGTTGAAGAGTGTTTTCAATTAGCAATCAAGGTGGAGGAAAAGCTTAAAATTAGACAAGAGAAATTAGTTAGAGGAAGAGGTGCTAATAGTACAAGAGGAAGAGGAGAAATCCCTACACCAAAGCAACAATTGGAAGAACAAGAAGGAGTAAATAAAGGTAAGGAGCAAGGTGTTGATGCTAGAGGAGTTTTTAGAGGTAGAGGAAGGTTTAGTGCTGGTAGAAACTCTAATGATTTTGCAGGGAGATTTTATACATGCAATGAATATGGTCATCCATCTTGGAAGTGCCCTAAAAGGATTGGTATTTCATCAAGTGGTGAAAATAGGATTGATAGGAGAACACAATTGGTTCAGGAGGAGTGTGAAAGAAATCATTCTACAAGTTTTAGGGCTACTCCTGAAACAGGGGAGATGCTGATGATGAGGAAGACAGTGTTGAAGGCAGCCAAGGAGGTGGAACCTTTGCAAAGAAAGAGCCTCTTCAAAACTACTTGTAAGTGTAAGAACAAGGTATGTAAAATTGTGATAGATTCTGGTTTAACAGAGAATATGGTGTCTATTGAGATGGTGAGCAAGTTAAATTTGAAAAAAATACCTCATTAATTGCCTTATAAGGTGTCATGGTTGAGTGATAGTGAATTTTTGTTAGTTAATGAAAAGTTTGTTGTAGATTTCCAGATTGGAGGTTACAAGGATATTGTTGTTTGTGATATTCTTCCTATGGATTGTTGTCACCTACTCCTAGGTAGACCTTGGCAGTATGGCAGGCGTGCCTTGTATGATGGTAGAGAGAATGCATACACTATTGTGAAGGATGGATGCTCTTTTGTTTTAACTCCTTTGGTGGAAGATGAGAAAGGTAAGGAAAAGGTCATCATGTGTGGAAGAAGAGAACTTGTAAATAATGTGAATGAAGACAAAAAGACAAGTGTTGCAGGTAGTACAAGGTATGAGAATGCTTTGGTAGCAGGTACGAAAGTTTTTTCAGATTTGAGGATAGTGGATTTGAACACTAATGTCATGGTAGGGTCTAGTGTATTCCCTTTGGTTGAAATCAAGATTTGAAAATAAGTGATCTCTACAGGTACAGAGAGTACAATGAGTTACAAGGATAGTAGAGTGATGATAGGTGCTATTAGGACAAGAATTTTGATGGTAGAGGCAAAGGGGTAGAGTGTACAAAGACTTGAGGACAAATATAACTATGGAGATGAGATAAAAGAAAAGGAAAATTAAAGCAATACTAACATGTGTTTTTTTGGAGGTGTTGATAAAGAAATGCAGAATGGTTTTGATCAAACAATAGAGAGAAGACCATTTTCAGGTCTGAATACAAAGATGAAGCCAAACTCAATTGCAAACAATGTCAAGGATGTTAAAGATGTAGGACAAAATACTAGTTTCTTGTGTATGAAACAAGGTAATGTGTTTGCAGGTTAGAAAAGCATGTATGAAGGGTAGTGGGGCTGGTATCAACATCAACTCATGTGGCATGAGTTTTTTCCAGTGGGGGTGTATGGTGCAGTAGCACATACACCTTATTTTCAAAATTTGATCACTTGAATGATGTTAGGTTAGTCAGTAGGTTAATGGGGGGTGTTTGAGTTTATTTCATCTTAAATAAGGTCTAAAAAGACCATCCATTATGTAATTTTTGGGTTTTAAAGTCATTAGTGTCAATTTAGGGGAAAATTGCAAAAAATACCAAAAATGTTGTTAGGCAAAAGTAAGAAAATGCAATATTAGAGAGTATGAAGGGTTAAGGGAATTTGAATAGTAGTGAAGAATGTTGGGAGGGTAGTTTTGATTTGAAAATTGTATTTAAATCCTTCAAGGGCTTGAGCAAAGGCTGGTTGATAATTCTTTTGAAATTTCATATCAATAACAACGCCCATATTTTGCAAATTGGCTCTATTTTTCTATTTTTCTGCACTTTGTCTCTTCTGTACGGTCCGTACAGGTTCACTAATGATATGAATTCTATTGAATTGTGTAAATTATTCAATTATCTTTCATTTAAATCCATACTGAGAGTCTAACATTGAGTTTTGTGAAAGATCTTGTTTAATCTCTGTAACTACCTGTTAAAACAGTGAGGGCCTTGTTTTGAAGACAAAATGACAAAATAAGTCATCCCACCTACTGTATAAAACTATGCTTTAGTGGGATGACACATCTGATTGTATTTTATATGTCTAAAAGGTTTAGAAGGCGTTGGATTCAAGATAACTAGTTTTGAGTAATGCCCTAGTGCTGGGCAATGAAGTTTTCTTTGTGAAAATGGTGGTTTTAAGAAAGGTTTTTGTGAATGGTCAATGGAATTAAGTTGGCGAAGGTGTAGAAATTCTGTACAGACCTAATTGAATTTGTTTGATGCTTTGGTTGTGTTTTGTAAGCCCAGGTATAGTGTTTTTCATAAAAGCCTAGAGTTTTTGTGTGTTAATGGAGTGTTTGATGGATCAATGGGTTAGAGACCTTAAACTTGAGTAATGTTTGTGGAATCTGTGGTTTGGAATAACAATATAACTCTGTCAAAAGTGTTTGGGTGAAAACCAAGTGTTTTGTGGGTACTTCATTTGAAAAATAGGCCTAATTCTAGTAGCCTAAAACAGGGCAAGTTAAAGAAACTCCATGTTGTTGCAAAGAAACCATTAGAGACCTTTTCGGATGATGATCAAGGATCTATGAGAAGTCTTAAATGATTTTTTTGGGCCTTTGTATGACCTCCTTCAATAGTTTTCATCAAAAGTTGTGATTTGAAGGCTAGAAGCCTAGTGTGGTTGTTTTGGGGACAGTTTGAGGGAATTGTCTTGTAAAGATTGTTTCTTTGTTTGAATTAGGTTATTTTGTGTGGGATAGTGAGATTTAACCACCTTGATTGCATAAAATTTGTATTAGAGCTTCAGGAACAGATCTTTTGTTGGTGATTTGATTGATTTTGCAAGTTGGAAGGTGAAGAGACAAATTGGTGAAGATGCCTCCTAAGAACATTGATGCTGGTAGGGAGTTGCAGGATCTCAAAGAAAAGCATGCTAAGCTTCTGAAGTCACACAATGTTGTTTTGGCAAGGCTTGCTGCCTTGGAGACAAAGAAAAGGAGAGATGAAAATGAAGAGAGTGAAACAGAGGAAGATGATGAAGAATATGAGGATGTTGATGAAGAACTAGACGTTGAAGACCAGAGGATGGAAAAGATGCTCAAAGTAGTGAAAGGTGATTGTCATAAGGTAAAATTTGAACTTCCTATGTATGGTGGTAATTTAAATGAAGAGGAATTACTTGATTGGATTGTTGTTACGGATAATTACTTTGAAAGTGAAGACATTTCAAATGAGCAGATGGTGAAGGTGGCAAAAACAAAACTCAAAGGACATGCTCTTCTATGGTGGGACTATGAACAAGCAGAAAGGAGAAAATAAGGCAAATCAACGATTACTTCATGGGACAAGATGGTGCAAAAACTTAAAGGTAAATTTCTTCCAAAGGATTATGAAGTTCAGTTGTATAAAAGGTTGAAGGGCTGAAACAAAAAGATCTAGATGTCAAGTCATACACTGATGAATTTTACAAGTTAAGCATAAGGTCAAGAAGGGATGAGGATGAGGCTAAAAAGGTGGCTAGATATCTAGGTGGTTTGAGGTTTAATATACAAGATGAACTTGTTGCTAACCCCAAATCTATTGAAGAGTTTTTTCAATTAGCAATCAGGGTGGAGCAAAAGCTTAAAAGGAGACAAGAGAAATCAGTTAGAGGAAGAGGTGCTAATAGTACAAGAGGAAGAGGAGCAATCCCTAGAACAAAGCAACCATTGGAAGAACAAGGAGTAAATAAAGGTAAGGAGCAAGGTGTTGATACTAGAGGAGGTTTTAGAGGTAGAGGAAGGTTTAGTGGTGGTAGAAACTCTAATGATTTTGCAGGGAGATGTTATGCATGCAATGAATATGGTCATCCATCTTGGAAGTGTCCTAAAAGGATTGGTATTTCATCAAGTGGTGAAAATAGGATTGATAGGAGAACACAATTGGTTCAGGAGGAGTGTGAAAGAAATCATTCTCCAAGTTTTAGGGCTACTCCTGAAACAGGGGAGATGCTAATGATGAGGAAGACAGTGTTGAAGGCAGCCAAGGAGGTGGAACCTTTGCAAAGAAAGAGCCTCTTCAAAACTACTTGTAAGTGTAAGAACAAGGTATGTAAAATTGTGATTGATTCTGGTTCAACAAAGAATATGGTGTCTACTGAGATGGTGAACAAGTTAAATTTGAAAAAAATACCTCATGAATTGCCTTATAAGGTGTCATGGTTGAGTGATAGTCATTTTTTGTTAGTTAATGAAAAGGTTGTTGCAGATTTCCAGATTGGTGGTTACAAGGATAGTGTTGTTTGTGATATTCTTCCTATGGATTGTTGTCACCTACTCCTAGGTAGACCTTGGCAGTATGGCAGGCGTGCCTTGTATGATGGTAGAGAGAATGCATACACTATTGTGAAGGATGGATGCTCTTTTGTTTTAACTCCTTTGGTGGAAGATGAGAAATGTAAGGAAAAGGTCATCATGTGTGGAAGAAGAGAACTTGTAAATAATGTGAATGAAGACAAAAAGACAAGTGTTGTAGGTAGTACAAGGTATGAGAATGCTTTGGTAGCAGGTAAGAAAGTTTATTTAGATTTGAGGATAGTGGATTTGAACACTAATGTCATGGTAGGGTCTATTGCATTCCCTTTGGTTGAAATAAAGATGGGAAAATAAGTGATCTCTACAGGTACAGAGAGTACAATGAGTTATAAGGACAGTAGAGTGATGATAGGTGCTATTAGGACAAGAAGTTTGATGGCAGAGGCAAAGGGGTAGAGTGTACAAAGACTTGAGGACAAATATAACTATGGAGATGAGATAAAAGAAAAGGCAGATCAAAGCAATACTAACATGTGTTTGTTTGCAGGTGTTGATAAAGGAATGAAGACTGGTTTTGATCAAAGAATAGGGAGAAGACCATTTTCAGGTCTGAATACAAAGATGAAGCCAAACTCAATTGCAAACAATGTCAAGGATGTGAAAGATGTAGGACAAAATACTAGTTTCTTGTGTATGAAACAAGGTAATGTGTTTGCAGATCAAAAAAGCATGTATGAAGGGTGGTGGGGCTGGTATCAACCTCAACTCATGTGGCATGAGTTTTTTCCAGTGGGGGTGTATGGTGCAGGAGCACCTACACCTTATTTTAAAATTTTGATCACTTGAATGATGTTAGGTTGGTCAGTAGGTTAATGGGGGGTGTTTGAGTTTATTTAATCTTAAATAAGGTCTAAAAAGACCATCCATTATGTAATTTTTGGGTTTGTAAGTCATTAGTGTCAATTTAAGGGAAACTTGCAAAAAATACCAAAAATGTTGTTAGGCAAAAGTAATAAAATGCAATATTAGAGAGTATGAAGGGTTAAGGGAATTTGAAGGGCAGATAAGAATGTTGGGAAGGTAGTTTTGGTTTGAAAATTGTATTTAAAGCCTTCAAGGGCTTGAGAAAAGGTTGGTTGATAATTGTTTTCAAGTTTCATATCAATAACAATGCCCATATTTTGCAAATTGGCTCTATTTTTCTATTTTTCTACACTTTGTCTCTTTTGTACAGTACGTACAGGTTCACTAATGATATGAATTCTATTGAATGGTGTAAATTATTGAATAATCTTTCATTTAAATCCATACTAAGAGTCTAACATTCAGTTTTGTGAAAGATCTTGTTTAATCTCTGTAACTACCTGTTAAAACAGTGAGGGCCCTATTTTGAAGACAAAATGACAAAATAAGTCATCCCACCTACTGTATAAAACTGTGCTTCAATAGGACGACACATCTTATGTTAGTTTATATGTCTAAAAGGTTTAGAAGGCGTTGGATTCAAGATAACTAGTTTTGAGTAATGCCCTAGGGCTGGGCAATGAAGTTTTCTTTGTGAAAATGGTGGTTTTAAGAAAGGTTTTTGTGAATGGTCAGTGGAATTACGTTGGTGAAGGTGTATAAATTTTGTACAGACCTAATTGAAGTTGTGTGATGCTTTGGTTGTGTTTTGTAAGCCCGAGTATAGTTTTTTTCAGAAAACCCTAGAGTTTTTGTGTGTTAATGGAGGGTTTGATGGATCAATGGGTTAGAGACCTTAAATTTGATAATGTTTGTGGAATCTGTGGTTTGGAATCACAATATAACTTTTTCAAAGGTTTTTGGGTGAAAACCAAGTATTTTGTGGGTACTTCATTTGAAAAAATGGGCCTAATTCTAGCAGCCTAAAACAGGGCAAGTTAATGAAACTCCATGTTGTTGCAAAGAAACCATTAGAGACCTTTTCGGATGATGATCATGGATCTATGCGAAGTATTAAATGTTTTTTTTGGGCCTTTGTATGACCTCCTTCAATAGTTTTCATCAAAAGTTGTGATTTGAAGGCTAGAAGCCTAGTGTGGTTGTTTTGGGGACAGTTTGAGGGAATTGTCTTGTAAAGATTGTTTCTTTGTTTGAATCAAGTTATTTTGTGTGGGATAGTGAGATTTAACCACCTTGATTGCATAAAATTGGTATCAGAGCTTCAGGAACATATATTTTGTTGGTGATTTGATTGATTTTGCAAGTTGGAAGGTGAAGAGACAAATTGGTGAAGATGCCTCCTAAGAACATTGATGCTGGTAGGGAGTTGCAGAATTTGAAAGAGAAGCATGCTAAGCTTCTAGAGTCACACAATGTTGTTTTGGCAAGGTTTGTTGCCTTGGAGACAAAGAAAAGGAGAGATGAAAATGAAGAGAGTGAAACAGAGGAAGATGATGAAGAATATGAGGATGTTGATGAAGAACTAGACGCTGAAGATCAGAGGATGGAAAAGATGCTCAAAGTAGTGAAAGGTGATTCTCATAAGGTAAAAGTTGAACTTCCTATGTATGGTGGTAATTTAAATGAAAAGGAATTACTTGATTGGATTGTTGTTATGGATAATTACTTTGAAAGTGAAGACATTTCAAATGAGCAGGTGGTGAAGGTGGCAAAAACAAAACTCAAAGGACATGCTCTTCTATGGTGGGACTATGAACAAGCAGAAAGGAGAAAATAAGGCAAATCAACGATTACTTCATGGGACAAGATGGTGCAAAAACTAAAAGGAAAATTTCTTCGAAAGGATTGTGAAGTTCAGTTGTATAAAAAGTTGCAAGGTCTGAAACAAAAAGATCTAGATGTCAATTCATACACTGATGAATTTTACAAGTTAAGCATAAGGTCAAGAAGGGATGAGGATGAGGCTAAAAAGGTGGCTAGATATCTAGGTGGTTTGATGTTTAATATACAAGATGAACTTGTTGTTGCTAACCCCAAATCTGTTGAAGAGTGTTTTCAATTAGCAATCAAGGTGGAGGAAAAGCTTAAAAGGAGACAAGAGAAATCAGTTAGAGGAAGAGGTGTTAATAGTACAAGAGGAAGAGGAGCAATCCCTACACCAAAGCAATAATTGGAAGAACAAGGAGTAAATAAAGGTAAGGAGCAAGGTGTTGATACTAGAGGAGGTTTTAGAGGTAGAGGAAGGTGTAGTGGTGGTAGAAACTCTAATGATTTTGCAGGGAGATGTTATGCATGCAATGAATATGGTCATCCATCTTGCAAGTGTCCTAAAAGGATTTGTATTTCATCAAGTGGTGAAAATAGGATTGATAGGAGAACACAATTGGTTTAGGAGGAGGAGTGTGAAAGAAATCATTCTACAAGTTTTAGGGCTACTCCTGAAATAGGGGATATGCTGATGATGAGGAAGACAGTGTTGAAGGCAGCCAAGGAGGTGGAACGTTTGCAAAGAAAGAGCCTCTTCAAAACTACTTGTAAGTGTAAGAACAAGTTATGTAAAATTGTGATTGATTTTGGTTCAACAGAGAATATGGTTTCTACTGAGATGGTGAACAAGTTAAATTTGAAAAAAATACCTCATGAATTGCCTTATAAGGTGTCATGGTTGAGTGATAGTCAGTTTTTGTTAGTTAATGAAAAGGCTATTGTAGATTACTAGATTGGAGGTTACAAGGATATTGTTGTTTGTGATATTCTTCCTATGGATTGTTGTCACCTACTCCTAGGTAGACCTTGGCAATATGACAGGCTTGCCTTGTATGATGGTAGAGAGAATACATACACTATTGTGAGGGATGGATGCTCTTTTGTTTTAACTCCTTTGGTGGAAGATGAGAAAGGTAAGGAAAAGGTCATCATGTATGGAAGAAGAGAACTCTTAAATAATGTGAATGGAGACAAAAAGACAAGTGTTGTAGGTAGTACAAGGTATCATAATGCTTTGGTAGCAAGTAAGAAAGTTTTTTCAGATTTGATGATAGTGGATTTGAACACTAATATCATGGTAGGGTCTATTTCATTCCATTTGGTTGAAATCAAGATGGGAAAATAAGTGATCTCTACAGGTACAAAGAGTACAATGAGTTACAAGGACAATAGAGTGATGATAGGTGCTATTAGGACAAGAAGTTTGATGGTAGAGGCAAAGGGGTAGAGTGTACAAAGACTTGAGGACAAATATAACTATGGAGATGAGATAAAAGAAAAGGCAGATCAAAGCAGTACTAACATGTGTTTGTTTGTAGGTGTTGATAAAGGAATGCAGACTGGTTTTGATCAAAGAATAGGGAGAAGACCATTTTCAGGTTTGAATACAAAGATGAAGCCAAACTCAATTGCAAACAATGTCAAGGATGTTAAAGATGTAGGACATAATACTAGTTTCTTGTGTATGAAACAAGGTAATGTGTTTGTAGGTCAGAAAAGCATGTATGAAGGGTGGCAGGGCTGGTATCAACCTCAACTCACGTGGCGTGAGTTTTTTCCATTGGGGGTGTATGGTGCAGGAGCACCTACACCTTATTTTAAAATTTTGATCACTTGAATGATGTTAGGTTGGCCAGTAGGTTAATGGGGGGTTTTTGAGTTTATTTAATCTTAAATAAGGTCTAAAAAGACCATCCATTATGTAATTTTCGGGTTTGTAAGTCATTAGTGTCAATTTAGGGGAAAATTGCAAAAAATACAAAAAATGTTGTTAGGCAAAAGTAATAAAATGCAATATTAGAGAGTATGAAGGGTTAAGGGAATTTGAATGGAAGTTAAGAATGTTGGGAAGGTAGTTTTGGTTTGAAATTTTTATTTAAAGCCTTCAAGGGCTTGAGAAAAGGTTGGTTGATAGTTGTTTTGAAGTTTCATATCAATAACAACGCCCATATTTTTCAAATTGGCTCTATTTTTCTATTTTTTAGCACTTTGTCTGTTTTGTACGGTCCGTACAGGTTCACTAATGATATGAATTCTATTGAATGGTGTAAATTATTGAATTATCTTTCATTTAAATCCATACTAAGAGTCTAACATTCAGTATTGTGAAAGATCTTGTTTAATCTCTGTAACTATCTGTTAAAACAGTGAGGGCCCTGTTTTGAAGACAAAATGAAAAAATAAGTCTTCCCACCTACTGTATAAAACTTTGCTTCAGTGGGATGACACATCTGATGTTAGTTTATACGTCTAAAAGGTTTAGAAGGCGTTGGATTCAAGATAACTAGTTTTGAGTAATGCCCTAGGGCTGGGCAATGAAGTTTTCTTTGTGAAAATGGTGGTTTTAAGAAAGGTTTTGTGAATGGTCAATGGAATTAAGTTGGTGAAGGGGTAGAAAGTTTGGTAAAACCTAATTGAAGTTGTTTGATGCTTTGGTTGTTTTGTAAGCTTGGGTATAGTGTTTTTTAGAAAACCCTAGAGTTTTTGTGTGTTAATGGAGAGTTTGATGGATCAAGGGGTTAGAGACCTTAAATTTGAGTAATGTTTGTGGAATATGTGGTTTGGAATCACAATATAACTCTGTCAAAGGTGTTTGGGTGAAAACCAAGTGTTTTGTGGGTACTTCATTTGAAAAATAAGCCTAATTCTAGTAGCCTAAAATGGGGCAGGTTAATGAAACTCCATGTTGTTGCAAAGAAACCTGTAGAGACCTTTTCGGATGATGATCAGGGATCTATGAGAAGTCTTAAATGATTTTTTTGGGCCTTTGTATTACCTCCTTCAATAGTTTTCATGAAAATTTGTGATTTGAAGGCTAGAAGCCTAGTGTGGTTGTTTTGGGGACAGTTTGAGGGAATTGTCTTGTAAAGATTGTTTCTTTATTTGAATTAGGTTATTTTGTGTGGGATAGTGACATTTCACCACCTTGATTGCATCACTCCTACACTTTTGTCTCTACAAGACCAAGGGTGGTTTTCCCTGAGTTGCTAAATTGATGGTTGAACTGCTAAACAATACCTTACAACAAACTATACCCACTGCACAATGTATCCCAATACGTTTGTCACAATATGCCTATGTGCTAGTTTGGGAAAATAAGGTTGAGCATATTAATAATAGATAATCTACCATATAAGTGTTTAATAATGAGTTTATGATACACCCTTACATTGGTTTATTCATTCAAACATGACAATAAAACACAAAAAACGTAAAACTTTAAAGGTTTTTAATTAATGTGTTTGGAGTGTGTTGAGGATGATAGGAGAACAAATCTAATCATAGATTGGCGCCTTTATCCATTGGGAAATGAAGTCTCTAGATTTAACCAAAGATGCAATAACTGAAAACAAGGTAATGAATTAATCAAGTCACCACAAAAGACTATGCCTTTCGAAATGCACAGGAAAGTTGGGCTCCACATATTTATTTGGAAAGAAAATAGATATTTTTAGAACTTTAAGAGATTCTACTTAGTAATTCTCAAGCATACCCATACAATTCCTTATTATATTAAAAAGATACCATACAAAGTCTTTGCACAAATTTTATGAACTTTTGGTTGAAAAACTAATCATTCATAAATTTGGAAATGCATACCATACAAAAGGAGACACTTTGCTAAGGTTGATTTTTCCTTTAATCACACAATATTGAAATTTTATAAATGTTATTACAAGCTTGGGATCAAACCAGGATCATTACAATAGAAAATGGCTATACCCAAAATAGGAAATTGAAACCTAGGGTTTCCTGTGAATATATTTCTTTTGACGGCTCTGCAACTGCCTCTCTCTTTTGTTCTCTCCTCTTTTTCTGAATCCTCTCTCAAAAATAGGAACACTTCTCTTCTTTGCTTCATAGGGATTTATTGGGAAGAGGATCCAAAATGTTAGAAACTGTACATGTCCCCATGCTTGCATGTATCACACACACCTGGTTCCCATGATGAAACCATGCTACTACATCAATGAGCACACAAACGAGGAACAAAACCCTCATGAAATATTCAAAAAATCACAAACAAGATTGGATCTCTAACAAAAAGGAGGCCTCAAAACTATAAAGAAGCATGGGTGCCATATCATGATCTCCTCCCCCTCTCATGATGCCCTCCCTTCCAATCCATCACATGATACCCTTCCTAATCAATAAAAAGACATCACCCCTCCTCCTCCTCATGATCCCTCCCCAAGTCAATATCAAAGCATCCCTTCATCTCCATATCATGATCCTAATCCTCCACAAGACCCCATCACCCCTATCCAAGGCACCCATGAACCCCACACTTATAAAATGGGTTCTTCCACCTTCATGCAATTTGGTTTCCTCCAAGAACCTATCATCCCTTACATGTCATATCCTCCTCAAAATGGGCTCATATCTTGCTTCCAAACCAATAAGTATCCCATTGGAAAATGGATTTGTCAAACTATATAATATCAAGGCAAAGGGCTAGGCCTCCTGAACAAGGCATATTGGAACTTATCCAAATCAAGGAAAATACAAACTATCATGGCCTTGGCTACAAGGCTTATACTCAAGACATTAGTACTCCTCCAAAAACCCACATCCCTCCACTTAAATCTAAACATTCATATCCTCCATATTCCAAGTCTATTTTGGGTCCTTATATTCCAAAGCTCAAGCCTTAATCACTTCCATCTATTTTGGGTCCCTATGTCCCAAAATCAAGTCCATATTTTCCATCCATCTTGGGTGCATATATATCCCTCCATCAACTATCCACATCCCCAGTATCTAAAAATCCTTTCATCCTATCATAAATCAAGATCAACCAAGGAAAACATCTTTAAAGCCCTTTCAACATCCTACCTACTTAAACCCATCCATAAGATCTCCATATCATTTATCTCTCCACCAATCCCATTGTTCTTGGAAGAAATTTGGATGCCAAATATAAAATGCACATAAAGACAAAAATCCATAAAAATCAAAGGATCAACATTTCCCCTCAAACATACATGCCAAAAAAAAGGAGAATATGATCCAAAATGCCACAAAAGCCTATCAAGAAAACATCAAATTTACAAAAGCAATGTGGATCCAAAAACTACTCATTGAAGTAATGCATCTAAAAGAACAACCAAAATTATCATCCAAACTTGCTAATCTAGAAGCTTTGTCCAATTATAAGTCCTCCACTTCATCCAAAAATCCTCCATCTTCCAAATCTCTTTTGGGCCCGTATGTCGCAAAATCAACATCCACTCCCCCATCTAAAACTCAAAGTCCAAAATCCACTTCACTTCCAAAAATCCACCACCCTTCAAGGTGTGTGCCAATGTTGGTCTTGACAACAATCCCATCTACCCATCCACAAGTCTTCCATCAATCCATCCATTATCCAACACCTATTTTCTATCTTTCCATCCTTTTCATCCAATCCTTTACATCAATCCATATCCCTTTCATCTCCCTTGCCATCATCCTACCAATGTTTATGATCATACCTCCAATGGCCATGGTCAATTATAGCACATCATCTAACGATATCATCCAAGGAACTAGAAACTTGAGTCCTTCCTCCATCCACTATCTTCCAAATCCACCTATCCACATCCTTATCCTTAATCATCTCCACCCATACTATTCCAAAAAAAAAAAAATCAAAACAAAAAAAAAAGTAAGAAAAATCATTCATCTAATGGTGAAAACCACTTCTTGTGGCACCTTGGGAAAGTACCATGATAAAAACCTGGCAAACATGCATCATGTGTAATCCCCCACCCTCTTGCACTCTACACTTGGGGGCAAGCTTCATCCATATCACATCCTATCCACATCATTCATTATCCTTCATCCACTATCCTATTTAAGTCCATTCTCCGTTTTCCATAATTTTGTCTTTACAAGGCTAAGGATCTTCATAATCGTCATGTATCCTAGCTCCCTCACCTTATCCTATCCATATCATTCATATCATATCCCTCATCCTATCCAACTCCATATTCCCTTCCTATATTTGATCTTGAAAGGAGCCTACGGGTCAAATATCCATGCATCCATATCTTATCCACTTGATCTTGATCACCCTATCCATATCATCTATCTCATATCCCTCATCCTACATTCATCCTCCTATCCTATCCAAACTATGCATCCTCCCTTCCCTCCTTTGATCTTGATAAAAAACTAGGGGTAAAATATCCATGCATGCTTTGCAAAAACCTTGCTTACTCCAACATCCATATTCCTTATGCACTATCCTTCCATATCATGCATCTTTTTCCATCATCTTTCATGCATAATTGCACTACCTCTAGTGCAGGGCATCTTGTTCCTTTGCAATATAGTCCTTGGATCTCCATCCTCCTATCCTTTATCCACCATCCTCTTATCTCCCATCACCTTTCATCCATCCACATAATCCCCCTCATCTCCTATCCAAGCAATCCATCTATCCTTCTGTCTTTTACTAATCCTTGGTTCTCCCTTGTCTTTGGATCTCATTCATTCCTCTATCTTATCCTTGTATTATCCATCCAATCCTATCCCTCCATCATTTCATCCTCATTCCAAGACTTGGTTTCCCCTTGTCATTGATACCTCTATCTTATCCTATATTAATCGTCATTTATTCAATCCAATCCTATCCAATCCATGTATATTCTATCTATCCTTCCAATCCAACCATCCCAATCAGTCTATCAAATATGTAGCCTCTTAATCCATGCAATCCAATCTTACAATTTAGTGCATCATCCATAATTAATTCATCATTTGATCCAAATCAACTGATAATCTATTGGTCCAATTGAATAAAATTATCATCATAGGGATGTATCCTTCCCAATCCATGTGTTGTTCTTATTGTTAATAACACAATACTTGGGGTATGCATTGTTCTTATCGTTAACTTTGCTATCCTCATAATCATTAATCAATCAATCCATAAATCAATTTTCAACTTGACAAGGGGCATTATCCTAGTTTGTTTTTGGTTTATTGTGCATGCTTTCTTGTTGCTTGTGTGTTTTATCATTTTATTTATTTATCATGGTCTTTGCACTCTATTTCCACAAGGATATCATGGTGTTATAAGGAATATGTTTGCAATTGACCTTTTGATCATGTACTTGGCATATTGTCATCTTGATTCCTTATACCTTGGTGCATAATGTCAAGTACAATATCAAATATAGGTTTCTTAAACTATTACAACATGATGATCATCCATCTTCCCTCTCCATTCATCATCTTCTTCTATGTCCTTTCAACCTTTTTCCTCTAACTCTCCCATCAATTTCAAGAGCACACCCATGTTATTTGAACCCGTAGTCCTCTTGAGGGGGCATACCACTACCTCCTCATCATCCTAACTCCCATCCTTCTAGTGATTGGGGCATCTTGCCGTTAGTATTTATCCCTTGCCTACCCACTATATTTTATTCTTCTTTGAAATGATGTTACTTCTCTCAGTTGCCACATCATCTCAAAGAGGAAAAACATGTAGACACCTAAAATTTGACCTTATCCAACCACACCTAATTTTAGCCTATCACAAGGCATTGATTAAATAAATAATATTTATTTACTTTAATAATTAATCCATCCCCTTTATCCCACCTTCTCCTATCCAATTAATTAAATAAACATTCATATTTATTTAATTAATTTAACAATTACCTTTATCCCCAAATCCTCCAACTAAATCAATTAATTAATTAATTTAGATTAATTAAATCTCTATCACCTTTTCTTCCATTATTTAATTCCACTTTATCCCTCAATCCTTATCCATTTAATCCTAGCCATTGATTCCATTCACATGGATCACAATCTAAACTTGTCATCATGAGACAAGTGTCTCTTTCATATGTCTAACTAACTCCTTGTCTAGATTCATTGAACCTAGACACTTCCCAAAATTCAAACTAACTTTCCATCTCAACCATTCGTTTCATACCACACCTCTTAATCCTAGCTATTAACATAAGGATGTTTCCCAATCCATTCCTAAACCTAGACCTTATCCCTCATGTGATACTTGTCATAGGGTGATCCCACAATAGTGGTTTACAATTTTTGGCCAAACTGGTGAAATAATTTTTTCTAACTAAATCTTCACGTTCAGACACCTATAGCAGCTAAACCATGAGAAATTTGAAAATGATGCAAACTAGAGTTTCATGAAATTTTGTTTTTAGAGTCTAAATATATTTTTTTCAAAAATTTTGGAACCAGATTGCACTTCTTTTTGCATCTCCCTCGAAAACTAGTTTTTTTTAGAAAACAACATTTAAAAAAAGTGACGCTCACCGTATAACACATAAATTTTTTTCCATGAAGGATAAAATTATAATTCTTTCGAATTTAGATTTGTAACTTCGATATCTAGTGCTTCCACTTGGTTAGATAGTTTTTTATTGAATATTTTTTCTTTAATCAACTTTTGAAGTCAAACCAATTACAATTTAGACATAGCACGACCGTATAACGCGTAATTTTTTTTGTATTTATCCAAAATTCAATTTAATTTTTTTGTTGGATCAAGGACTTCAATATTTGGTGCAATCATATTTTTAAAATTTTCTTTCTGATAATCTTCTATTTTTCCACATGTGCAGAACAAAGAGCTTGATTTTTTGTGAAAAACCTACATTCACAAGAAATAAAAAATAAATATAATAATCAAATTGAATTTAATTAAAATTATACTTTTTTGGAAGCTTATAATAAGGACTACATACTTACAAAAAATAAAATTAAAATGAATTCATTTGATCACCCAAAAGGTAAATCAAAAGTGGTTTTTTATCAGCATTTTGATAGGTGTAAAGGAGACTATGTTATAGGCATGGTTTAAAACTAACGAGGTTCTATCCAATGGGGCTTGGTCTAAGGTAGTTTGATCAAACCCTCGTCAATTGGAATCCTTTAAATGGAACTTTTTAAGGCTTAAATCATTATATTTTCTAAAAATATGTGATTTCAACAAAAATCAAAATCTCCCAGAAAGTGTAAACCACTATTGTGGCAGCACCCCATATGACTACAACTTTGATGCCAAACCTAAACCTCAATCAATCCTAGCCATCCATTAACCAATCTGTCTTGTCCCTTGATTTATCTCATGGAAATTCTATAAGTTAGAGGCCTCTCATCCCATTTTCATAATCCACTCTTATGCTACTGGTATGCTATCAAAATTTCTATTGAATCATCTTGATCATACCATCATGTTGTTGGTTTGATAAGAAACCATATTCCATCTATTAAAATCATATCAATAGGCTTTGGGTGCATCCTATTCTCGCTCAATCATGGATTTTGAAGGTGATTTGAGGTAAAGGTTTATGTGTTTATCCATTTATCTTGTTTCTTTCACTTTATTTCATTTTCTTATCCTCAGCTACCATCCCCAAATTGATGGACAAACAAAAATAGTGAATAAGTGGATCAAGGGGTACTTAAGAAGCTACATTTCAAACCAATAGACTGCATAGACCACATGGATCAAGTGGTTACACTTGGGTGAATATTGCTACAATACTTCACACCACGTCCATTGGTATGACACCTTACAAGGCTCTATATAGTTATGATGCACTATCTTTCATTGATCTATTGTTTTTGGATAGTAGAGTACTAATATTAGGTGACTTGATGAATCACAATCAAGAGATATTGTGGGCACTAAAGGACAACTTGCAAAAAACACGTAATCAACAAAAGAATTATGTGGATTAGAAAACAAAAAAAAGGTCCTTTGAGGTGGGAGAATTGGTTTAACTGAGATTGCAATCATTTAAACAAACTTCTATTAAGAAGAGTGGAGTTGAAAATCTCAAACCTTGATACTATGGACCATACAAAATTATGAAGTAGATCGGTGAAGTGTCCTATGAGTTGGAGCTTCTAAAAAACAACATGATTCATAATGTTTTTTGTGTATCTTGTTTGAAGAAAGTCCTTGGTCAAAACATTATGCCCTAAGATGAGTTTCCACCCTTAGAAAATGAGGGTAAGTTGATTATGATATAAGAAAAAGTGATAGACACTCATGTCAAAAAATTGAAGAACAAGAGCATCATGGAGTATCTGATTAGGTGGAAAAACCTACTAGTTGAAGACTCTACATGGGAAGGACCAGAGATTCTTGAGCATCCTAATTTTCATTGCTTAAGGACAAAAAATATTAGGGAGGGAGGACTTTTCATGACCATATTTTAAAAACAAGATAAAATACTACTCAACTAGGGAGATGTTGGAGTTTAGGAATCGATGTTGCTACGTGACCCATTCCTAGGAGATGTCAAAGGTTGGGGTTGGGGCTTGTTGTCTAATGCATGCTAAGAAGCTATCAAAGGTCGGGGATCAGTGTTGCTACCTGATGTATACCAATATCTATTAGAGGTCAAGGATTAGGGTTGCAACTCGATGCATGCCAAAGGATATCAAATGTCAAGGATAAAGGTTGTGGCTTGACACACACCACGGACCTATTAGGGATTAGAGTTCAAAGATACCACTCGACCCATGCCAAGTCAAAAGGAAGGAGAAACTTTGAACCTTTGATGGGAAAGTTTGTAAGGCTTGTAAGGTTGACCTGCATCGTAATGTGTCAAGGGCCATTAAGGTTGTTTTGTAATGTAGTCTATAGAATTAAAATTTGAGCCTTGGCGTTAATTTAGGTTTGTCCAAATAGTGTTGTAATTTGAGTTTGCAACATATAAAAGTAGGAAAATATTGAATTTTGAGATCATGCATGTTATGTTATTATATTTTTTGGGCACTTTGTGTTCAAGCTATATTTTATGGATGAAAACCCATAGGACACTATGATCAATGGATGAAAACCAATAAGAGACTATGATCAGTGGATAAAAACTCATTGGTTGTTGGAATCAAAGGAAAAAACCCTTTATTTATTTGAGAGTATTCACACTCAAGGAGTGCATTGGAGCATGAAGGATTTGTATGGAAGTCTAGTGTGAGCATTGCTATCACAAATTTGTAGTTTTTCTTGTTGTTGTTGTTGTTGTATTGATTATAATAAAAACCATTGTTATAGATATCTAATTCAAATCAATATAATTTGTTGTTGGAGTTTGATTCATTTTGTGCAAGTTCATATGTTGACTAGCTAGTTTCATTCATGTTGTTTGAGTATAACTAAATTGTCATGGTTTAGATATTGTTTGGGAGGATTTTTGTTTGTTGCAAATTTGTTATTTTTACTATAAATCTAGGAAGGGACATTAAAAAGTTATGTGAATAATTTTGAAGGATTTATGAGTTCTAAACTAGGTAGACATAAAGGCTGCTAGGTATTTAAGAGATTTCCATAACCCTATTGGCTTTTGATAGGAGTTTTGAAACAATATATGTTTTAGCTAATGAACACTAACTTTGTAAAACATAAATCATTTTTGGCTCTTTACGGGTCTATGAGAACCTTGTTGACTCCCAATAGTGGTTTCAAAACCTCTCACTCAAGTTGGCATACAGTTTTTGAACATCTGTAAGGTCTTTTTAATAGATCCTTCGGCCATTGCATTTTGTGGTCCTATCTCTTCAAGGTATTTGGTTAGGTGGTTCACGTTTTTTGTTAATGCTTCCACATTTGAAATACATGCTTGTAAAAGAATTTTAACTATAACATCTCTAAAAATTCTAATTTATGTAGATCCAACAATCATTATACTCAATGAGATGACATCTTTTTGTAGCACTATATTTTATAGACATGTCTACTAAACTATTTCTAATTGTAATATCTAATAAAAAATAATTTTTCATTACATTTTGATCGGTTGTCATATGCTATTCCAAACCTACCATGTTTGAAGCTCCCATTTGTGTGCAAGGAGACAATTACAATAACTATGTATAAGGGATTTAGTTAATAGTTCATGATCTTGGCTATGTTTCATGTTTTACATATATTTCAACTAGCGCACTTGTGGCTATAAAATTTTATAGAATTTTCCATCCTTTATGCTTTAACAAGCACCCATACCCTTGTTCTAGATTTATATCCTTCTTTGACGTTTGTTGTTGGTTTTGAAACCATCATTATCTATTGCTAACCTTTTTTTGTTTTGTAAATTGGGACTATGTTAAATTTTTAGAATTATTTTAGGACTGATTACGGTTCAAAACTTGGTGGAATCTTCAACAAACACTAAAAAAGAATGTATAATTTGACTCAACCCTTATCTTTATTGTAGTTTTGAAAGGCATGTTAGCCTCTGACAAGGGTTCCAAAATCACATGAAAATGTTGATCAACACTATCTTTAAAAACTATTAGATATTCTATAGAGGTTTAGAATATTGGGTGTTGATAGTAGTCATGAAACCATTCTAAATAGGATTTTCATTTTGCACTATAATCCAATAATTTTCTTTCATATTTACCATCTAAAATTATTCCTACTAAATTAAATTGATATATTATAACTAGAACTAGTTAAAAATCTCATTATTGAAATAAGATTAAAGTTAAATATCTTTTTCATGCACAAATATATATTTTCAAAAAATATAATTCTTTAAAATAAAATAAAGTATCTATCTACCTCAAAAAATAAATAGAATTATTTTAACATATACAATTAATTTTTTTATGTTAATTTCAAAATAAAGTATCTCTCTTCTTCTTAGTTGTTAATAAATGCTTGATTTGTTCACTACTATTATTAATATTGATAGTTATTTTAGTGTTTCTCTAATTATCTAGTATAATTGACAATATTGAATTAGTTAAAATAAAAAAAAGAAGTGGATTGAGTATATTTTCCTAATGTTAAAATCTGATTAGAGACATAAAAGGTCATAACATGTAATATTACTCGTTTGTTTCAATTTGTATATACAATAGCTTAATTCATTCACAACACCTAAACAAATATCTTCTAGATCAACTATCAACTATTTTCTTAAAAAATCATAAGAGAACAATCATACAATCAACTAATTTAAAGTGAAATTAAATAAGTAAATAAAATTATTTTAGATAAAAAGTCTTAATAACTTTCAATTTTTTTTATAAAGTGAACAATATAATAGTGTTCCACAAGGACACATCCCTCCCAAAATCCCCACGTTTCTAGGAAAGGGACATCCTCGGGATGTGGGGACTTGGAGGGGACACCCCTCCATCGTTTCACCATTGCAACTCAAGTCTCAGGGAGGTTTTTAGGATCCCCCTTGGTTTGGGGACTCTAGGACATATCTAAGACATTCAAGAGACTTCGAGGAGTCCCCCAATTATCCCATGGACTTTCTGATGTTGCAAACAATATGTGATAAATTTGTGAAAATGACCTCACTGGGGGCTCTACCCCCAAACCCTCGCAAGATGCACTACCCCTTGACTCCAAACCTTCACCCACCGTTGTTAATGTTCAATGCAATCATTGCCATGATTTAAATGTTTATTAGTTTAAATTTACTTAGTATGTCAAAGTTTCATTTGTAATTATTATAATTATTTTTATTTTACCCCCAAACCTCTATCCACTATTGTTAATTTTCAATGCAATCATTGCCATGTTTTTAACATTTATTAGTTTAAACTTTACTTAGTATGCCAAAGTTTCATTAGCAATTCTTATACTTATTCCTTACACATCTTTTATAACTAATTTTTCAAGTACTATATGTATTTGTGCTACCCTGCTGTCATCCCCAAACCTAGACCCTTGGTCCCTCATCCCCAAAATCCATTCCCCATGCCCCTGTTAGCTTGTCAACTTCGTGAAACTATGCAATATAAGTAAAATAAAATAGTTAAATAATTATAAATTAAATTAAAATAACTCTTACCTAAATAAAATGATTATAGTAAATAAAATAACTTTTAAGTAAATAATATAACTCTTCAACAATTAAAATAACTTTAAATAAAAAAAGATATCAATATTTAAAAAAAATAAAAATAATATAAATATTATAATATATTTATATTGATATAATTACTATAACCATTATAATAATCTTATACAAATATAATTATTATAACCATTATAATAATAATATACAAATATAATTTATTATTGATATTAATATTTACATTAAATTATTGAAACATACATATACATATACATATACATATATTTTGACATAATCATTATAATCAATATAATAATATTATATAAAGAAAATTCTACAATAATTCATATAAAATAAAATAAATAATTGTCATGAGAATACATTTGTCAAATAGACAAGAGATTCTTTATCTAGTCTAATTCAAAACAAATTACTCTTATTTGAAGAGCCAAGATTTCACAAGACGACAAACTACCTATCAAAATTCATAATAGAAGAGTTGAAGAACTTGAAAACTTGTTAATGTTGATCTCGTGAACCCCTTAAACCACTTGATCGCCATTAGAATTCTTATCTTCATTCATTCATTCAATTAGGTATTCTTATGATAATAATTCAGAGACAAGATAAATACTCCCCATGTGACACTAGTTTTAAACTGTCTAAAGCCACGACTCAATTAATTTATACTTATTTTCCTATACAGTGCATTTGTGCGCGATATGATTAAGTTCCACTAAAAAGTAGGTTAGTGTGTTGAATATTCCATTTGTGGTAATGGACTTCCACTTTGACTAATCACATTTTACTTTGACGTGGCATTGTCGCGTACTTGTGGTGGTGGGTCCCACTCTTTTGATTTATTGGTCTTAGAACTCTCTCTCACGTGGCTCGCAATGGCTTACACACTTTTGTGAATAAACGACGTTTAATTTGGGAAAAATAATAGAGAAGAGAGATCCTCAACCAACAACTGCCACATCAAACCTTCATAATCTGTCTTATCTGGCCAACCAAGTTCCGTTCTAAGCCAGTTATTCTGAAATCTCTTTCATAGTGTTCCATTTCCCTCCACGTACACCATTATCTGTGTGATTTGCCATTTTTCTATAGAAAAAGAGAAAATTGAATTTCTTTATTCCTCCACCATTGACGCATAAATTATACATTGTATGTTCACAACTTCCCACTTGATCAATCCCAATCCAGGAGCCACCGTTTACACAAGCAACTTCCTCACTCTTCCCTGACTTGTTATGAGGTTTTAACGGAGTTTTAGTATTGCTGGATAACTGTATTATCTTCCTGAGGAGTAAAATTGAAAATGGCATGTCAACTGGTAAGTGGGGTTGGGGTGGGGAATGTGAATGTAGGGAAATTTTCAGGGGAAGGGAGGGCGGTCCATGTGCACAAGAGAGTGAGTTTGTTGAGGTGGGCGAGTAGGGGAAGAGCTTTCAAGTCCACCGTCCGTGCAACAGCTTGTTTGGCAAGTGGAGAGGAGAAGAAGGCGTTGAGAATTCTCATTGCAGGTGGGGGAATTGGGGGACTGTCTCTGGCTCTTGCTATGAAGAATAAAGGCTTTGATGTTAAAGTATTTGAGAAGGATTTGAGTGCTGTGAGAGGAGAGGGTCAGTACCGCGGCCCAATTCAAATCCAAAGCAATGCCTTGGCTGCTCTCGAGGCAATTGATGCTGGTGTTGCGGATGAGATCATGACCAATGGCTGCATCACCGGTGATCGAATTAATGGCCTTGTCGACGGCCTCTCCGGTAACTGGTTAGTCTTTTCGCTTTTCTGCTTCTGTTCATAGCTCTAAATATTCCATCTCCCTGATTCTTCTTGATTATTGATATGGGAGCTTTGGTGTACAAGTGGAATTTTAGTATGAACGAATAATGCAACCATACTTAGTGTGCTAGGTTGAGGGCTTCGCACTCTTGTTTTTTACAGGTCTTCAAGTTTACTTGACATAGTCATTTTATACCAAGTTTCAACACACGGCATAAGTCTTAAGACGAATTTGGGAGAACCCAGCTGACAATAGAATTTGATTTCTTTTGTCTCTAAACTTGTATACCGTGTTATATATACAGTTGTCTGGTGCCGTGTTCCCCTACCATCAAAGCTTATTTTGAGAACATAACTCCTAATATGTGAAAGACTGGGACATCAATTAAGAACCTGTTTTCACTTTTCAGTTGATTACAATTCACAATCCCGTTGTAGGCAACTACAGTGCATTAACCTTGTTATCTCCCCAACAGATATTGGCGGTGGCTTCTTAACAATTTCAGAGAAATAAAATTTCATAGATATTGGCTGTTTTAGGTATTGGAAATTTATTTAAGATGGCGATAGAGAGTTAGTTTCAGTTCAGTAACATATTCTTTCAATTCTGACATTACAAATTTTGCCATGTTTTAAACAACCCTGCCTTTGTGACATGGATACCAACATTCTTTATAATACTCTGGGCTTGCATTCTTTGTTTAGACTAAAACAGCAGTAATGATGCTTCAGGGGGATCTGAATCATATCCCGATGTATGCTTGAAATTTCTGCTTGGCAGACCTTGCTTTTCGTGCATCAGGGTGTAGTCCCCGTAGATTTAAACATTTTGAATTTGGCAATGTGCTATGCAGCTTTACAATCAAGTAGAGTGTTATTGAGCATGTTAATGCACTATATCACATCCAACTCCTCTCTAAAATGTATCAGCTTCCACTCATTTTGGTTGCACTTGTAAGAATGACTTGGAGATAGCATAAGAAAGCTACGATTATCAAATGTTGGAGAAGTATGTGGTGGATATTTTGGAAATCTGGTGGCTGTAACTTCTTCCCAATCTTAAGAAGAAATGACAATACAGTTGAAGGAGTGGATCACAGAGCTTTGTAGGTGTGTTGGTGTATTTTTCTCTTCCTCACACTAATATAATTTTGTTGTGATCCATGGAAGAAAACTAACACCTTTCAGCTGCTAATAATTTTTAAGCCTTCTCTCCCTAAATGTTCATCCCATTTCCACCTGCCAAAATTCCTCTCTTACTTCAGATATGAAATAGCGGGAAAACGAAATTTTTTAGCATTTTGAAATTGCAAATAGCCTCAATTTCTCATAAGTTCTGTTTCTGATCTCCATATCTCATATTGGTTGTGGCTCCATCTGATTCACTGTTGCTAAAGGGGCATGCCGACTAGAGATTGACAAACACAATGATGCTGAAGACCATAATATTTTTAGGCTTTGTAAGTTTGAAGTGAGCAAGAAGAAAATTTTACGTTTTGGAATCTTGTCTAATTAAGAGATAAAAGTAGATATTGTTGCATGGTCAAAGGCTTTGGAAATTATCATATTCTTTCTGTGGATAACATGACAAGTTAAGTGTTGCATGATTGTGTGGTCCTTGCAAGGAACAAATTAATGTGAGTGTCTGCAAGGTCAAACCTGGCTGGTGCTTTGTATAAGAAAATCCATCTTGTACTTTGTATAAGAAAACCCATCTCATGAGCAGGTTTCGCAGCAGCTTGTTATCTTTTTTAAGCATTTTGAATCCCTGAAAGCTTCCTCAAACCCCCCACAAATTTCTAGAGGAATCATCACTCTGTCTTTACACTTTTAGAACTATCTCATCTAGATTTGGATACAAATGATTCTCAAAAATTCATGATAGGAACAAGTCATTAGATGTTCCACGAGACTTGGTCTTTATCATTCCCAGCTGCTCTGTCACTAACCTAGGGTACTGCCACAACAGGTTTGGGAGGTTGACAGAGTTCAACTGATACTTGATGACATTTAGCGGAAAGGGAGTGAGAAAGATGTACAAAGACAGTGAGAGGATAGAGCCATGGAGTTTTTCATGTACAAAACCATACACACTACCATTTCCAGAGGAGGAGGTTATTTTCCTTAAAGTAACCTACACAAGAAGGCCTCCTGGACTCTTCTTTGTCACAGCCTCAACCACAGATGACAAGTTCTTCAAAATTCTCGAAAAATTGTCTTTGTCAGTTTTGCAAGGTTAGTTATGTATAAGGCTTATAGGTTTCAAAAACTACCAAATTGTAGCAATCATCTAGGCTTTTATTTCTTCCAAGTTCTCTGTTACATTTTGTTTCCCTTGCTTCACTCTTCCTGAGATTCACTAAGCCCTCCCTTTGTAGAATTTTCAGCCATTTCTTTTTCTTAAGTGCTGTAGGCCACTGTTGCTCACTGTACACTATAACATTCAAATTAAAAGTAAATCTATGCAGTCGAGCAGAAACACTGTTGTTTCTCTCTTCAGTGTTTGCATCCATTTGTGCATGGTGCTAACTCTCTTCTCTCAATGCCATATGTAATTTTGATATTATAGGGGAGGGATATCCTATGGGTGGATGACCTAAAGTTCTGTCTTCTTAAATTAAGCTTCATTATAGGATTGCTTGTTAAATTACATCTAATTGGCTTTTACATAATTGTAAATAAACTAGTAGTTGCACAATATTCAATGAGCAACGGAATAGCCGATAGGCACAGACCGATTTTGTTTTCCTATAAAGTTCTCCCCGCCGGCGTCAGCGTCAGCGTCAGACTGGAGGAGATCCTGGTGGGGTTCCCCCATGTATAATAGCTTATCGGCTAAATATAATTTTGAGTGTGGCCAAGCAAACGCTTTTTGTCTGAACAAGTCAAGCTTGGAGCAATAAAAGTTTGAATCATCAATCTAATGTGCATTACAGGCGTCCTAGTTCTTTGGAATCTGATCAGCAGATCATGTAAACAATGGCAATCAATGGGTCAGTTCAAAATCGTCAACAAATTTATAGCCCAAAACTAATTAAAATAGAAATGAATTTAAAGTAGCATAACCTTTAGGCTGCCTCTGCAATCCGATCCATGATGTTGGCGATGGCGGTTTTGGAGTCTTTATGCAGGTTGAGACTGTTGATTAAGCCATTTCTCTTGGCAGTCACCATTGGACTTTCTTCCAAAATTTTATCCATCGCACCGAAATTGGGAGCTCCCACATCTTTGAGAATCTGGGTCTCCAACTCACTGCCCACCAATTTTCTGCAAACAAACTAAAGATGCAGAGGAATCCCATCTCCCATCCTCAAAATGACCACTTTCCAGTACGCCGCAATGCTCATCTGCATTCCATACGCTTCCTCCACGTGCTCACTTGGCATTTCCATGATGTCGCCCACTTCGACTTCTCCAAACTCGTCTAACACCACTGTCTTCATCATCTGTCCACTGAGATTATTCAGTCTTTCCATGAACTGGGCTTTATACTGAATGAGCCTGCCATAGGTTTCCATGTACACAAGATTGAGAGTGAAATCGATGCCTTTCTCCATCTCTATCATTTTCCTAACGTGTGCAATGCATTCCTGCTTCTTTTCCAACACCAGCCCCTGCATAGCTCGTTGAACATGCGACCGTAGTTGTGGGTAGCAGTGACAATACTGGTCAATAACCCGATTAATCACGTTTTCCAAGTAGTCCCAAACAGTGGATGCAAGCCTCAGTGCCCTCTCTGCAACCTCTTCCACCTTATGCTATAACAGCTCCAAAAACACAAAACGCGATAGGAAATTAGGCAGCCCAACGCCCTTGGCTTCCTTCAGCATTTGGGTCTCCTTGTATAGAAACTTGCCTCCAAAGGCGTTGCTTTGACAGAGGTCTTTGTAAAAGTTGTCAAACATCTCTCGTAGGTGGGCGGTACAGTGCATCTGGGTATCATCTGGAAACTGCTGAAACTCACCTAGAATTATGATCTTCTTTAGCGACTCCTTAATCTCGTTCAATAGCTTCACAAACACTACATCGGTCTCTCTGGGGTTGCACAAATGCTGAGGAAGGCTGTTGAGCTCAGCTTGGCGTTTTCCCAGCATGGTGTCGATTTTGTTGCATATTTGAGGAAGCGAGGTGTTGATGATCATTGCTTGAATGTGCATCAGCTTCTTCACCAACATAGGGATTCCCACCATCGACTTGTCGATCTTCTTCAGTAGCAGGTGGGCGTCGAACAACTGCTTTTCAATCTCCCAGGCTTCGGTGTTACTTTTGTCGTTAATGCAGTTGATGTAAAGTTCTCCCTGCCAGCCAGCGTCAAATTGGAGGAGAATACAGTGGGGTTCTCCACGTATAATAGCCTATCGGCTAATAAATCACTTTTTCTTTATCAAGTCCTATCGGAAAACAATAAATGTAAAGATGCTATCTACTTGGTCATTAAATAAACAACAATTAACCATAAATTTGCTACCATATTTTTTTTCTTGTTCATTTTTTCGTACTAACAACCATTATGTATCTATTACTCAATGAACATGCAATTATTGAAAATATAATTGCACATTATGTATTCTCAAGAGGATCCCATGGCAAATGTATGTATTAAATTATAACCCATTTTTAATATCTCATAAATAAAATACTATGCAAGTGCAAAAGTAGTAGTAGCTAACCAAACATAATTCCATAATATAACTAGAATTCCACCACCATCATATGCAAGTATGTCCAATCATACAATCCAAAGACTCTAGCATGCTCAAGCCAACAACAATGTTGTTGGCTCCACCCTAACTATTGGTGGGTTAGGGCCACAAATCCCCCTTGGAATCCTCCTTGATTACTGTGGATCAAGAACATAATGCTTTGGTTAGATACTTGCAAACTAGGCCTTGCACGCCCAAGTTTTCCCATTGAAGAGCCATAATTTGTATGAGGCTATTGCTAAACAAGAGGTGTGTGTGTGTGTGAGCAATATATTATGTTGAGGTCTCCACTTTTGAGGGTAATAGAATTAATGAATTTGAAAATGCAATCAATAGTTCCATTATTAAAGGTAGAATGCAATATATAATGATAAATTTGAAGATTGAAAATGATCTCTAGCATTCAGAAACACCAGTAAAGATGAAAATAATTTCAAGCATTCATAAATACCAGTAATTTTTTTTTTTTCAAAGAATCAAGATTGAAGACGATTTCAAGCATTCTGAAACACCATTACTTTGAAACAACAAATAAACAGGGAAAATAAATGCAAATGGAATTATTCCCATGTGAATTCTTCCTCCTTTGTCTCCTTTGTCTCTCCTCTCTGATGAGTGCTCCTTATAGGTTTGAATCCTGATTTAAGGAATTGTATCCAGCACTATGCTGTTCAGTTTCTGTAGGCAGTGAAAATAATTATTGTTTCTTCCTTTCCTCCAAAGTCAATAGTTTGAATTATTTTTTTTACCTAATATCTTCAATCTTTGTTTGACAAATTCCATCTCCTCTCCACCTTTAATTGCTTGTTTACGGGCTGTCCCAATATTAATGTATTTATTTCTTTTTATTAATTTCTGACATTGCCCTTCTATTGAGAGTGAATTTTATTATTAATATTTTTATTAAGAAATGAACACTTATTATTTATTGTCCACTATTTAAATAATCAAAATACCTAAACAATATCTCATTGTTGACAACATTTATATAATATTTACCATATTAATATTATAGTGACAATCCAGATATTTGGCGAGATTAATGTCATAAATACTTAGATATTAATAAATTAGCTATTTTAATAACGTTGAAATATTATTGTTCTAAATGTGAGGTTAAGAATATAAACATGTATGCACATGAAAATAATAATCATAATTATCCTATCCAAAGCTTTCATACTTGACCATAATGAATTTTTTTTACATGTTAAGTCATAAAACTGAACTCAACAAATTACCAAAACATTGCCACCATAGTCGAATTTGACAGATTAAGATGGTCTTTCATCATCCATCTATAAACATTGGATCTGATTAATTTATTATAGTGCTAATAATTCATCATAGTTTTAATTTAAGTAATTAATAACACAAAATTGAGGGCATTACATCCTTCCCCCCTTAATTTAGCATTGTCTTGATATAAACTAATAAATATACAACATCAAAGTGTACCAACATAACTGATGTTTAAAATAAATGATGAAGAAGACACACATCTCAACTGAATCCTCCCAAGTGATTCATTTTGTAGAATATTGGTCTCACTAAAATTTAGTGTGTTCTATCACCTTGTTGTGTAATTGCACCTGACAACGATCCAATATACTCAATGGCTCTACTGCCACTATGCCCAGCTTTCAAACCTGCAATAAAGACCAATTCAAAAAATGTGAAAAATCAGGTCTAAATTTTTTCAACAAGGACACATGGAATACATCATGGATCTGAATCAAGGATGGAGGCAATGCCAACCAATATTATAAGGTTAGTTATTTTAAGCAAGCAAAAGGGCCCTACATCTCAGTGCTGGTTTAGTTGCCTTTCCAAACGATATTGAACTCTTATGTAGATTGACCTTTAAGAAAATTTCTCTCCCACACTAAATTTTCTAGGGTTCTAGTTTCTATTTACTGATTTACATAATGTTAGTGTTTTAATTTGTCCTTTTTAGAACAACACAAAAAAGAATAGGTGTATGGTAGAACTGTTCTTTAAATTATAAGGGGAAGCTCCCTAAGATCTAACTAAACTTAAAACCAATGGAATTTACAAGTAGGTACAGTGTACAAGATTTTAATGGGGGTTTTGCGTTTAATTGTCAATGTCTAACTATGTTGTTGTCCTAGATGTAGTGCCAGATTGTCAATAGTCAAGGTCTGCAATGAGTTTTTTAGATAAAGGAAGATAAATGCGTAAATCATGAACAAGCACAACCTCCTGCTAATTAAAGTAGAGAGCAGAAGTTGGCTGTAAACAAAAGATTTAATTGAATAACACACTGTGGATGTTGAATATTGGTAAAATCAAAGACTAGCATTCTACATGAATAGAAAATGATTAAATGGATGAACATCACATGGTTCTAGAAGATAAATTGTTGAAGCAATATGCATAGTTATTACTTTAATGAATAATGAGCATCAATGCAAAGTTTAACAAGGTTACTCAATTCAATTTAACTCACAAAATTGCAAACATAAGTTTATCAATAATTGAATAACAATAACAGTTGGATGGGTTTTGCAGCATAAGCTTTACATCCACTATCTTTCATTACACATGAACACAATGACTTGACATCAACCTTCGAATGACAATTTCCATAACGCAAGTTTGACGTTCCACTATTTTCCATACAATGTGTTTAAACTTTAAAATACATATTTATATGCCCTTCGAGGTAGCTTTTAGGGCTCAAATTAAAAAGAAGCTTGGAAGCAAACCCTAATCCCATCCATTCAAAAACACTTAAAAAATAACCAAAATTAGACTTTCATATGTTTTCTTCTCCGTATAGTCTATGAACTTGAGGCCATGTCGCATTTTTCTTGATTTTTGTTTTGAAATACTTAATGAAGGCATATGGATTGGACTTAGCCTTCTATTGTTTAAAAATGGCAGAATCCTTGAATTGCGTTAACACCCCAAAAATGGGACATATAAGTGACCTCTTCCTTTGGCACGATTTCTAATTGGTTATGTTGCTTTGAAATGGATTTGTGCTAGCATTATTGAGGCCAAAGTGCGACTTTATTTTGCTAGTCATCACTTCCTTGCTGGTCGCATTTTCCTTACTAGTTTGCCATTGTCATCACCCTTTTTGACTAACTCGACCATGGAAAAGTGCAATTTTCACTTGAAATGAAATATTTGAAATGTCCATAATCCTTGTTACAGTTTTATGATATGTTTATCCATTTCAAATAGTCATATGATAACATTGATAAGGCATTCATCATAGACATTATAGAGCCTTAATACATAACATTAGATTTGAGTTGGTAATTCACATGAGAGTTGAGAAACAAATTAACAAAATTCAATTGCATTCATTGTCAATGTGCATATATGTTATATAAAAATTACTACAAAATGCCAAAGGTTCAACTACAAAATGACAAATACATTGAAAATATGCAGCTGTCCCTAATTAGCATTTGGTAACACTACATCAATATTAGAGTTATTGGAAAATGGTGAGCACAAAATCTCAGTCCCATATTTACACAATGAACAAATAAAATGATATATTATTAATGCTTTCAAATGATTTTACATTGCAATATAAATTGCTTTTTAAAGCTTTTCATTTTCCTATGCAAACTACCTACAGGAGTAACTTCCCAAAAATAACAACTTAATTTATTTATTACTAAAATATTACCGAACTTACATGATTATAAATTAACAATTACATGTTAATTTATTTTTTAAATATTTAATCTAACCTAAACTATCTAACTATGATGTAATATATTCCAACATTGCTCCCCTTATTATATCAATTAGAACAAAGGGCAAAACATTGCAAGAGTTGAAAACAACAACCCTTCTGGAGACTCTGATGAAGCACCTACATCAATTCTCCTTGCTCACCTAGGAAACACCAAACTGACTCCATTAGGTGGATCACCTGACTATCAAATCTGCAAAACATCTGTACAACATGAGAGAACATAAAATGTCTCCATCCTCCTTGCACAATGAGAGAACAACTTTCCTCTTGTTGTGACCTTTTCACACATCATCCCATTCAAAATGGGGATCCCCTAATTTTTGCTTCGTTCCCGTCTTTTGGCTTTGGCTCTTCCCGCTCTCTCTTTTTTGTCTGTCTTTCCGGAGATGTGTCCGTCTCAATTGAGGTTTTGGCTAAGTCTGTAGAATTAGGGTTTGCGCTTTTCATGTCAATTTGAGGTCAATTTGAGTTGGTTAATTGCATTCCGACTGCTGCATCATGATTAAGACACTTCAAACTACTTGCCTGCAAATTTTGAGCTGAAAGGGACAATTTACTATTTTTAGCAGTCCAGGCTTCAGGAGCCAATTTTAGGGTTTGCATGTTGGAATTTTCAATGCATGTTAGCATAATCTTTCTGGGTTTTTCGAGACCTTTGCAGTGATATAACATGCAAAACGAGGTGAAGACTTTCAGTGATTCAGGTTTCAGAGGCTATTTTTAGGGTTTGCATGCAAGATTTCTCAGCGCATGTCTGCATAATCTTTCTGGGTTTTCCGAGGGCTTCGCAACGAGGTAACATGCAAGCAGAGTTGATCACTTTTCCGGAACTTGCTATTTTTAGCCAGTGCTCGCATGTTGATCATTTTTCTGGGTTTTTTGAGATCTCTCGGGCAGTGTGACATGCAAACTCATCCGACGACTGATTGGTCACTTTTTCGGACACTTACTATTTTTAGCAGGATCACTTCGACAATTTCCCAACACTTCAGAATCACGAACACAATGACATGCAACATGAACG
Source organism: Sequoia sempervirens (assembly GCA_007258455.2). NCBI lineage: Eukaryota > Viridiplantae > Streptophyta > Pinopsida > Cupressales > Cupressaceae > Sequoia > Sequoia sempervirens. Next base: position 1,325 of record VDFB02323363.1, on the reverse strand, counting down.
GGGTCAAACGGAGACCATTTGAGCAACATGCAAGTCAGGTTAGGGTTTCCAGCTTCAGGACCCAAAATGAGGGGTCAAACGCCAGAATTTCCAAAAACCAAGGTATCCCATCACGATCAGTATCTTCCAAGGAACCCGCTAGTAAAATTTGAAGGCGATTTGAGCACTTACTATTTATAGTAAGTCACTTATGAAACAGGGCTATAAATCGCAGGTCAGGGTGAGACACCAGTGTGAGCAGGTCAAGCAAGTGGTGAGGACCCCATGGAGCGAATTTCAGATCAAACGGAATTGCAGAGGTTCGAAAATCAAGCACTTACTATTTTTAGCAGGCCTATGCAGAGGAATTAGGGTTTCCTAAAAAGTAGGGCGAAACATGAGGGTTACACAGAAGCAGCGTCCAGTCACGATCACATCACAGAACAGTTACTATTTTTAGTAAGTTGCTAAATATAGTAGGTGCATGTAGGCATCAGGCGCTAGCAGCTTAGTCACGTCATGAGGTTCGAGGCAAAGCAAAAATCCAACCTTCTGGAGCTTGAGATCAGCTTGAATTGCAAAATTTGAGAAACTTTCTAAAAATAGCAGGTTAGGGCAAGCTGAGGGCATCATGAACAATTTTCCCTAAGTTAGACAAAATCTGCAATGAGTTGAAAATCCATCTGAGTTTGGCAGATTGGAAGTAGACATGGTGAAATGCGCCCTTGCAAGCTGAAGATTGATAGAAGATTTGCTAAGTTATGAAAATTGAAAGCTGGCCCCCCTAAATGCGCCTTCACTTGGAGATGGATGAGAAATTTGGTTAAGTATTGAAGCTTGAAGAAGAGACCCCTACACGTGCCTTGATCTTGAGGAGTTGGTGGTAAAATATTCTAAGTATGGCAAATTTGAAGCTCCCTACCCCATATGCGCCCTTGCAAGCTTGAAGGGAGTTGAAAATTTCTCGAAGTATATAAAACTTGAAGTAGGCCACCTTTTATGCGCCCTTGACTTGAGGGGGGGTAAGAAAAGTTTCTAAGTCTTGCAAATTTGAAGCTCACCCATTGAAATGTGCCCTTGGAAGGTTGGAAGGCTGAAAACATTCTAAGTGTTCTAAATTGAAAGCTCCCTACCCTATATGCGCCTTGAGAAGAAGAGGAGTTAGAATTTATTCTAAGGCATTTAAATTTGAAGCTGGACAGTCCATATGCCTAAGAAGAGGAGAGGGTGGTTAAAAGTTTCTAAGGCATGAAAATTTGAAGTAGACACCTCTATATGCGCCTTGAGAAGATGGGGAGACTTAAAAATATTCTAAGGCATTTAAATTTGAAGCTTGACACTCCATA